>PVJA010055933.1:0-10953 GCA_004027025.1 Myocastor coypus
GCTGTTATCAGTGTCCTTGTGTGTTGACTCTTAATGTCTGTATTACATTTAGGTCTTTTTAAAAAGTGTTGGGTCAGGTTTGATGGACATTTTTATTCTGTTGCGGTAGATCTTATTGTCTTAGCTCTCTTTCTCCTTGCTGAGACAAAATACCCAAGCCCTGTTATTTACAGGGAGTGAGGTTTATTTGGGTGCACAGTTTTTAGCGGTTTTGGTCCATAGTCAGCTGTCTCCAAGGTAGGGGGAAAACTGCTCAAGTCTAGGAAGCCAGGAAGCATGGAGTCAAGGGAGGATCTGAGGAGGGAGGCGCTTCCTTCCAGGCCAGGCCAAGCCACACACCCACAGAGGGCCTCTAACCAGCCCACCTCCTAGTAGCAGGCAGCTGGGGCCCACCATGAGCACAGTGCCTCCAGGAGCCAGTTACCTTCCCCACAGCCCCACTGCTGGACACAAGAGGTATTTGGGGGCACCCCTAATCTAAATTGTAACACTCATTTTTCTAGTTATTTTCATTTCTAGTTTTTGCAGTTCAGGCTGTACTTGAGCGCACTTTGTAGCCCAGGCTGGTCTCTAGCTGGCAACAATCCTCCTACTTCAGTTTGAGCATTGGGATTACAGGTGTGTGTCCCTACCTGGCCTGATAATTCACTTTCCACCTCTTCCAAAACTTGGAAAATTGATTTTTCATGTGCCATTATACTGAACTGGGCTATTTCTACCAGAAAAATCAAACTTTTTTAAAGAACAAATCCTGAAATAGTGTGGTTCTGTTGGACTTTCTGTGATTCTCAGATAAATGGCTCCAAAAGCTGTTTCACAGAGCATAAGGGAGGGCCCCAAATCTTTACCACCTTTATACATGTACACACTCCTTGTTTGTTGTACCAAATGGTTTAACAAATAGATGGCTTCCTGTACCCCTGTGGTACTAGACAAACAGCCAGCTACCATAATACGAAAGTATAAATTCACAGTTGAAAATGAAGGTCTGAGTCTGCTGGACCCAGGTTTATTAAGCCTTAGAGGGTTGAAGAAGTTAGGGTTCCTTCTGTTACTATCTATTTTCTAGAAGACTTTGTGTAAGTCTGCCTGAGAAGGCTGGTGGAATTTTTTTTTTTTTTTGTGGGACCAGGGTTCAAACTCACGACCTTGCACTTGCCAAACAGGCACTTGTGCCACAGAGCTGTCTCCCTAGCCCCCGGCTGGTGGAATTCTTAATTGTTCAGGAGTACTAGTGAATCCATCTACGGCTTGAGATCTTTGTAGAAAGTTTTTTTTTGTTGTTTTTTTTTAATATTTTTTTTTCTTTTCTTTTCTTTTTTTTGAACTTTTGTTTATTTGCTTATTTATTTTTATGGCGGGCTCAGCCTGCCCTGAGGGCAGGGCTGGCGCAGCATGTGGTGCTGGGGATCGAACTGCGGTCCCTGCAGCCGCCCAAGCTTTCCTAAGCAGGTGCTTTAGACCACTGAGGCATCCTGCTGGGCCCCTGTAGAAAGGTTTTTAGTAGCAGATTCTATTCCTTTAATAACAGTTTTGGGGCCAGTCAGTCTTCTTTGTTGTTTTGTTTTGTTTGTTTTTGGTCTTTTTTGAGATAGGGTCTCACTGTGTGGTTCAGGCTGGCCTAGAACTCACATAGCCCAGGCTGGCATTGAATTCTTGGCAATCCTCCTGCCTCAGTCCCCAGAGTGCTAAGATTAAAGTGTGTACCACCACACACAGCTCATCCAGATGGTCTTATTTCTGTCATCACTGATAACTTGTATTTTTCAAGAAACACATCCACGTCACCTCTTCCTCATTTATTAGCACAAAATGATCATATTGAGCTTTAAAAATTCTGTAGTGTTTTTCCCTTTTCTTTAATTAGTTTGGCTAGAAGTTATTGCCTTCCTAATTTTCTCAACAAAGCTACTTCTGGCTGTATTGACTTTTCTGTGTGCTTGTTTTCTTTTTCATTCATTTGCCCTTTAGCATGGTTTCTTGAAAATTGAAGGCTGCCTGCCTATGTGGTTAGGATGTAGCTGCATCTTATATAGTTGTTACTGTAGCTCTTCATTAGTATTCAGTTCAGTGTATCTCCTAATTTAAACTTGCAGGTTCTTGGTGTTTTTGTAGATGATTTATTGCTGTTAATGATTTCTGACTTTTTGTTCCTTTTGTGACACTAGGGATTGAGCCCAAGGAATGTTAAGCTATATCTCCATTTTTTTAAAAATGTATTTAGTGCAGGGTCTACAGGTTCTCACTACAGAGCTAGGTAGTGAGCCTTCCTGTTTTTCAGCTTCCCAGGCACATGCCACCATGTATGGTGAGTGGGCTCTTAGAAGGACCTCTTGTGTAAAAGCAGAGTATAGAAGAGATGAAGTTATGGCTATGATTAGAGCAGGGTCTTTTTTTTCTTTTTTTAACTATTTATTTACTTATTTATTTCTTGTTTCAGAACCTTTATTTGTTTATTCACTCATTTTTATGGCTGGCTCAGCCTGCCCCAAGGGCAAGGCTGGCACAGCATGTGGTGCCGGGGATCGAACCGCGGTCCCTGAAGCCACCCAAGCTTTCTCAAGCAGGTGCTTTAGACCACTGAGCTATCCGGCCGGGCCCCAGGGGTCTTGACACTTATTAGTCTATATTTGTGACCTTCACAGTGCTAATGTAATTTGTTGTTTACTTTTTGAGACAAACAAAATGTAATTAAGGCTGACAAATTTACGGCAATCATCCTGCCTCAGCCTCCTGAGTACTGGGATTGTAGGAGTGTACCACCAAGCCTGGCCTCACAACTTAACTCCAAGACGATATTGTATATGATTTGTTCGAAAGTACATCTCATTAATGAACATATTTTAAAGGATTAACTTCAGGGAAGGTTACATTTTAAAACTGCAGTTCTGTTTTGAATCAAAGAGGTAAAGCATAATGTGTTCAGCACGTGTATGTGTAAGTCTCTACTTTCTAAGAAATCTCAGTTTCACCATTTGAAAGAGGTTTTCTCTGAGCAAGAAATGGAATGTTTATGCCAGAAATGGTGATGTAAGCCTGCAGTTTCAGCCCTCTGGAGGCCGAGGCAGGAGGATTGCTGTGAATGTGAGACCAGTTTAGGGTACATAGTGAGTTTGAAGCCAGGCTGAACTGGCAGCAGAGTGAGATCCTGTCTCAAAAAAAGGAGAAGGAAAAGAAGTGGAATGTTTTGGTGCTTGAAATTCAAGTAATAGTGTCTCTGTAAAAAAAAAAAAAAAAAAAAAAATGTAATTCTTCAGATAGGCTAAACTCATTTAAAATGATTTTGTAGCCTTTGATACTATTGAAGTTTGGTTTTATGCTGCATATTTTTAGAAAAATTTCATTTTGTGTAGTGCTGTGTATAAAGCCCAGAGTTTTCACATATGCTAAGTACACACTACACTGAGCTGTGTCTCTGGCCTTACACATTAAAGTTTGAATGAGGACTTGGTATTACACTTATGCCTGAGGTCACTGTGATTTGTTCAGTAGAGTCACGGAATTTTTGTCCAAAAGAGTTACAGTTTTGTGCATTTCACAAATGAGGCTCCAAACTTTGCGTGCATGCATGTGTGCGTGTGTGCGTGAACGTGTGTGTATCTTTTTTTTTTTTTTTTAACGTACTCACATGTAAAATTTAACCTACCAAGGGTCTTACAGGTAATTAATGATAAGTTTCAGACTAAAATTCAGACCGTCTCTAATAGTGTTTTTTTTTTTTTTATTTAGACTTGATGAGGGGCCTGGCGGGATGGCTCAGTGGTCTAAAGCGCCTGCTTGGGAAAGATTGGGCGGCTTCAGGAACCGCAGTTCGATCCCGGGCACCACATGCTACGCCACTCCTGCCCTTGGGGTGGGCTGAGCTGGCCATAAAAATGAGTGAATAAACAAACAAAGGTTCTGAAACAAGAAAAAAAATAAATAAAATTAAAAAATTAAAAAAAAATAATTTAGACTTGATGAAGGTGCACAAATATCCTAGTTATTATAGAACCTTTTAAGTTTCATGAATTTTTAGAGCCAGCCAGATATAGCTCAGTGGACTAAAGCACCTGCTTAGACAGAGCTGCAGCAGCCAGGATTCAATACCCAGTGTGCCCTCCTGTCTTGGCTCCACCCCCGGGATGTGCTGAGACTGTGATTGAAACTAGGTGTGGTGGCATGCGCCTATAATCCCAGTATTTGGGAGGCTGAAAATAGGAGGATCACTACCAGTCTGACCTGTATAGTGACGGCCTGTAGACGCTGTATAAATACATAAAAAATAAATACATAAATTTTATGGTTTTTTATAATTAGATGAACTGTATTACAAATGTATCATCAAAATTGTTCTTTCTCATATAAAGAATTTTTAAAAATTGGGCCCATGGAATTCAAAGACCCAGCCAGATGTGATGGCATGTGCCTATAATCCCAGCACTTAGGAGGCTGAGGCAAGGAAAGGAGATCAGTGCGAGTTTGAGGCCAGCCTGGGCTACAAAAGTGAGCTCAAGGCCAGCCTGAACTGCATAGCAAGACCCTGTCTCAAAAAGACCAAAAAAAAAAATTAATCTTTTTTTTAAAGACCCAATCCAAAAATGGGCATCTGAGATAAAACTTCTTAGGTGAAGAAATACAAATGGCAAATAAATATAAGAAAAAATGTGCAGCATTGTTGGACATTTGAAAAATGCAAGTTACAATGTGGCAGGAGGATTGGTGTGAGTTCAAGACCAGCCTGGGCTACAAAAGTGAGCTCAAGGCCAGCTTGAACTACATAGCGAGAGCCTGTCTCAAAGAGACTAAATAAATAAATAAATACATAAACAAAACAGTACTGAGATTCCTGCTCCTCCCAGAAAGAATGACTATCATTAAAAAATCAATAATAAATGCTGGCAGGGCTGTAGGGAAAAACGAAACCCTTCTCCATTGCTGGTGGGCCTACAGACTGATACAACTACTGAAAATTGGTGAGGGGGCTCCTCAAATACTAGGATTAGAGGCCCCATCCCACCCAGCTATTCCAATTCTGGCTGTTTTCCCAGAACTGAAAACATCATCCCATAGCAATATTTGTGTACCCATGTGTATAGCAGTGTAATTTGTCGTTGCTTAATCTTGGCACCAACACAAATGCTCATCAACTGAGGAATGGGTAAAAAGATGTATTTCTGTAGCATGGAGTACTACTCAGCTATAAAGAAAGATAAACTCAAGGCTTTTATAGGTAAATGAATACGACTAGACACCATACTAAGTGAAATAAAACAGGGCACAGATGTGTTGTCTCCCTTGTGTAAGAAACTGAAAGCGTAAATACAATTGAAAAGGGACAATAGATAGTGTGAAAGGAAAAAAAAACTGCTCAAAAGGAAAGACCAACTGAGGTGGGGAAAAGGAGAAAAGAAGAAAGGAGGCAAAAGAAAAAAATATGTATGTACACCCAAGGTAGCTAAGACAGTTGCACTAGCACTATTCATTGAAAGGGACAGTGCTTCTATCGTATGGTCAGTTCTGCATGCCCGTGTCTGATCTGAACAACTATTTTAAAGATAACAATATGCAATATAGTAACCTTTGTTAATTTCCTGTCATCTTGTTTTGAAATTCAGTATGGTTTTTAGTTTTTTCTCTCTTTAAAATAAAAAATAGCTGGGCGTGGGGGCTCACACCTGTAATCCCAGCACTTGGGAGGCTGAGGCAGGAGGATCGTTGTGAGTTCGAGACCAGCCTGGGCTACAAAAGTGAGCTCAAGGCCAGCCTGAACTGCACAGTGAGACCCTGTCTCAAAAATTTAAAGATAAAATAAAATAAAAAATATGTTCTGTATATTACATCCTTGTTTTCACTTTTATTTTTATAGAGCTGGAAAAATTTAACTCTCAACAAATGAATTCTTCACTTGAATTCTGCTGCATTCCTGTGCCACCTCCTCCTTTAGAAAACTGATCCTAAACAGGTACAATTATGATTTTTAACTTCATAAATTTCCCTTGTGTTAGACATTGGTAGTCCTTGGATACTTCATTTGTTAGTTTTACCTGAAAATATCACATGCTTCTATTTGACGGTGTAGCAGTCTGTGCTTCCATCCATCTCCCTCTTTCTGTATGTGTATGTGAGCATGTAGGGGTGTGTGTGTGTGTGTGTGTGTGTGTGTTTTAAGTTTGTTTTTCATTTATATTATGGCCAGCTCAGCCTGCCCTGGGGGTGGGACTGGTGCAGCATGTGGTGCTAGGGATTGAAATGCAGTCCCTGTGGTGGCCTAAGCTTGCCTAAGGAGGCACTTTAGACTGCTGAGCTATCTCACTGGCCCTTTTTTTTTTTTTTTTTTTTTGAGACGGGGTTTTGTTATGTAGTTCTGGTTGGACTTGAATTCAATTTGTAACCCAGGCTAGCCTCAAACTCTCACTAATCTTCTGCTGCAGCTTCCTGAGTGCTGAGATTTTAGGTATATGCCACCACACCCAGCTGTGTGTGTGTTTTGAAATGGAGTCTTGCTGTGTAGCCCAGGCTGGCCTCAAACTTGTATCTTAATTATTGCCCTTACTAGTTATATATTTAAAAATTCACCCAGCACTTGGGAAACTGAGGCAGGAGGATCATTGTAAACTCTAGACCAGCCTGGGCTACAAAAGTAAGCTCAAGGTCAGTCTGAACTGCATAGTGAGACCCTGTCTCAAAAAGGCAAGAAAGAAAGAAAGAAAGAAAGAAAGAAAGAAAGAAAGAAAAGAGAAGTTCGTTGCTTAAACTTACTTTTACTCAGTTATTGATCATACTCAGCCTGATTGCACCATCTCGCTGCATCTCACTCAGTGCCATCCACTAGAACTTTTGTGATTGTAGCTCTTTTTATGGGGCTATCCGGTGTGGAAACCGAGCTCTCCATAGCTGCTGCCGGGTACTTAATATGGGGGTAGGCCATCAGGGAGTTGGATACTTGAGTTTTCTTTCTTGTTTAAAAAAAAAACAAACGACTTTTCTTTCCACTGTTTTTTTTTTTAATGTACAATATATATAAAACTAAAAGAAAAATATGGAGTCCAGGAGTGGTGGTACATGCCTGTAATCCCAGTACCAGGGATACTGAAAACAGGAGGATCACTATGAGTCTGAGCTGTGTAGTGAGACCCTGTGAAAAATACATAAATAAAAACAAAAAAGGAAAAGAAAAATATCCCCCGATTGTCACTGTGTCCCAAGACCCTTCACAAACCACTGAGAAACATCGTGCTGAGGTACATGGCAGGGAGTAGGCAGCAGTAGGGGTGTCTGTCACAGTCTGCTGCCCAGGAGGAGCCTGGAGATGTTCAAAGTGGGGACAGGACAAGGTTGCTGGAGCCTCAACACTGCAGGCTGTGGTGACAAAGAAGTTAGGGGTGCATGGAGCTGGGCCACAGCCGATGAAAAGTGGTCTCATCAAGGTGTTGTAGGAAGTTGCTGGAATGGCCGTGAGCCAGGAAAGACTAATAATGCAGTTGTCCTCACCTGGGCTGGCTGAAACACGCGCTGGATGCAGGTGTGACTGTGCCATCATCCAACCTAGCCCACCCAAGATGCGGGTGTGGGGAAGGACTGAAGTGTGCAGCTTGTGCTAGGAGGAGAACTCACTGGAGATCCAGCCATTTCTTCTTTCCTGCCTTCACTTATCTTTTGGTCACAGCCAGAATAGATTTGGGGATGAGTATTTTCTTTTGGTTTTATATGTTTTGTACATTAATAATAAACAATAGAAAGAGGAATAGCCTGGGCAGTATATTCCTTTACCCACTCCCCATGAGGAATAACAAACAAGTGGGCTAATCACCTTGCTGTAGCTGATCCTCCTAGAAGCATTCTCTGTAGAAGCTAAAGCACTCTCCAGGGTAACTGGCTTGAAGATGTGAGACCTTAGGGGCAGGGGCATAGAGTACGTTTGCTCATGAAGCAAGACCAGAAGAGCCACCTCCTCTGCAGCTTTTGTCCTCTCCTGACTGGTGGGGTAACATAAATTTTAATATTCCTTAATTTAAGTATCCACATGTGTCTAGTAGTCACTGTATCAGACAAGGCACTTTAATTTTTCCTTAAAAATTTGGTGTGTAAAGGCTGGACAGATAGCTTATCGCACTAAAGCGCCTCCTTAGGCAGAGCACGAGAGTCCAGGGTTCAATTCCCAGTGTACTGTGCCAGCCCCACCCTGGAGCGTGCTGAGAGTGCAATTGAGACTGGGTGTGGTGGCGCACACCTGTAATCCCAGCACTTGGGAGGCTGAAAACAGGAGAATAACTTCGAGTCCAGTTTATTTAGTGAGACCCTGTAGACTCTATACTAAATACTTAAAAAAAAAAAAAAAAAATTGGCAGGGAATAGTGGCACACGCCTATAATCCCAGCACTTGGGAGGCTGAGGCAAGAGGATCAGTGCAAGTTTGAGACTAGCCTGAGCTACAAAAATGAGCTCAAGATCAGCCTGAACTGCATAAGGAGACCCTGTCTCAAAAAGATAAGAAAAAAAGGGGAAATTTGGTGTTTACATAATAGCCCATCTGAGAATATAAGCTGTAAGGTGTGGTTTATTCATTCAGCAAGCCTCTGTCCTGGTGCTGTCGTATACCTGTTTGCTGGACTGCACAGAAGTGAGCAACATAGAAGTGAGCTCTGTTCTTGTTGCACTTGCAGTCAGATAGGAAGATGGGCAACCAATAAGTAATACGTTCTGATGCACAAGTTACAAAGTCCTTTTGGTATGGAGGGTACTGAGGAAGGGAGAGTTGGCTGCGATTTCCTAAGGTGATTGGGGAGGGGGCCTGAGGCTTTAGAGATCAGAAGGAGCAGGACAGTGTCTCAGACTGAGCACACAGCTTTCCTGAGGCACAGATGTGAGTGGCACGGTACACAATAGAGAGGACAGTCAGAGACAGGAAGCCAAATGGAGAGAGGTGGGAGCAGGGGCAGATTACACAGTGCTTTTTCCAGCCATAGGATTGGTTGGTTGATTGATTGCTTATTTTTTAGTCATTTTGAAACAGTATTTCACTATGCAGTTCAAGGTGTCCTTGAATTCACTTTGTAGCTTACTGAGTACATAGCCACTTTGTAGCTGGCTATGAACTCACAGCACTCCTGCCTCAGCCTTTCTACTGCTGGGATTACAGGTGTGTGCCACAACATAGACTTTAAGCCAACATAGTTCATATCCCACCCCCTCCTCCCCATTCTGTAATAGGGTTGAACCCATGGCCTGAGGCAGGCTAGACAAGCACTCAACCGCAAACTCCTCTCCAGGCAGTAGGTGTTAAATTGAGGTCCAGTTTCTATCACTGAAATTTGTATAGGTCACTCAAGTCACTTTGCATTTTAATTTTCTTAACTATTAGGCAAAATAACAAGCTATTACTCAGTAACATGAAGATTCATTATATAATGTGGCAAAATAATGTTCATCTTGTATAATAAGTAAAAACTAAGTATATAATAACTGTATGAAGTGGGCACCCCAATTTCGAAATGAGAAAAATGAGGCTTAGAGGGTTTAAAAACTGCTCCAGAAGAGAGGAAGAACATTTAAACATGCTGGTCCTGAAATCCCTGCACTCTGGAAGGCTGAGAGAGGGGAATCACAAGTGCTAGCCTAGTCTGAGCAACTTGGTAACTCAACAACACCATGTCTCAAAATAAAATAACAGTGATCTGGGGTTGAACTCAATGCACAAGCCCTGAGTTCAGTCTGTGTGCTATGCCACTGTGGCCTCCAGCTTGCATGTAGCCCACACTGTTTCTGAATCTAGATTCTCTCATCCTTTGGAGTGCTAGTATTACAGGTATATGAGGCCTGAATGTGGCTTTTATCTTAAAAATTTGAAACCTTAACCAAGCAAAGAGATTTTAAAAGCACTATAAAATTCATTTGCTGTGTATTGTCTTTTTTGAGTGCTTTACAACACTCTGTGTATTAATATTTTAGTGAGAGATACTCTCTAGAATATCTTGAGTCTCATTTTTTGTATTAGTTTTACGGAAGTACTCTTAAAATTTTTATACGGCTGAAATATAGCTCAGCAGCATAAGCAAGCACCAGTCTGGCAAGTGCAAGGTCCTGAGTTTGGTTCCCAGTACCAAAAATAAAATTATAATTAGTAGCTTTTCAGGATTTTTAACTTGTAGAGTTATGGCAGAGCTAATATTATAATGACCTGTATTCTGTGTGTGTGTGTGTGTGTGTGTGTGTGTGTGTGTGTGTGTGTGCGTGTGTTCTTCATACTATTAGGGAAGTATTAGCTAGCTGACCTCATAGCCACATGAGCTCTCTGAAGGGTGAACTTTATTACCCATGTGGTTGTTAGACTTCTGAGTGTGCCCAAATTAGTTCTTTGTCTGCCGTGGGGCTGACCCCACCTGCTTCCACACTGCAACCCTGGCTACTGGAATTTCGTGCTCCAGAACACCGGGGCCTTTCAGATCCTACAACTTTGTGTTCTTCTTTTCCCTTTAACTCTTGCTTCCCAATATCTCAGTTGAAGTGTATCAGAGAAGCCTTTTTGATTCCTTAATCACCGTTTGTTTCCTTCGTTTTGTGCTTTTCCTCCTGACCCTTTATCTCTTTGGGTTTGATCTTGGGCATCACCCAAAGAAGAAAGGGAGGGAGGGAGGAAGGGAGGGAGGGAGGAAAAGAGGACAGTCTCTGGTGTCCTCTATTGTACAAATGCTTAATTAGAGCAGGTCTACATCCTGACTTGTCTAGCATTACCTTTCCACCCCGTCATAATATTTGGAATAAATTTGGTGCTTGAGAGGTGTTGATGAAATGAAGCAGTGAATTTTTTACTCATTTCCTCCTTTGTTTTTTGGGCAGTTCTGTAATTGGGTGCTGGGAAGCTTCTAGGCCTAGCTTCTTCTTAATACCTAAGCTGTTGTTCAAAACTGGGAGTTGGGGTAGCGGTTGTGAGCAGCGGAATCAAGGGACTGTATTACAAGTTTAGTGGTTTCA
>PVJA010055934.1:0-10980 GCA_004027025.1 Myocastor coypus
TTCTTCTTCTTCTTCTTCTTCTTCTTCTTCTTCTTCTTCTTCTTCTTCTTCTTCTTCATGCACGGTCTCACTGTGCAGCTCAGACTGGTAGTGATTCTCCTGTTTTCTTCCTCCCCACAGTTGGGATTACAAGCATGAAGATTCCATGTACAGATTCCATCAGAGCCCCAGAAGGTGGGACTGGCACGACATGCAGTGCCAGGGATCAAACCTGCGTTTCCTAAGCAAATGCTAAGTTCACTGAGCTATCTTGCTGGCCCTTCAGAATTGCCACTGAAAAGAATAATGACAACTAACTTGAATACCCCTAAATTCTTTGCCACATTTGTACCCTGTGTTCCACAAATCTGTCCTCTTTGGAGCATTCAAGCTCTACAAATTTTACAAAGAAAAATCACTACACACAGTCTAAGAAGTGCCATTTCTCTAATATATTTAACTTGGTAATAACCAATATATAATAAAGTTACACTGGACAAATGAACAATTTGTAAGTAAGAACATAGAACATAAATTCTAGAAACTATCATGATTTTTCATGTATTATTTAAGATTTTGTGAAAGAAATACTCAAAATGAAGGAAGGAAAGGTCTATTCAGCTTACAGTTACTGGAGGTTCCAGTCCATGCTTGGCTGGCTCCAAGGCATAGAGGAATAGGGCAGAGAGCATCCAGTTCATGGTGGCAAACAGCAACAATCAAAATAGGCCAACAACAGCACCTGGCCATCAACAGTAACAGAGAGCAACAGAGAGAGTCTGTCTCTATGTCTCTCTTATATTTCATTCAGGCTCTCGGCCTCAGGCTGGGGGTAACACTCACACCCATAATCCCAGCAATACTACAACCCACTGAGTCAGTCTCAAACTCTAGAAGTTTCCACCCCATGATTGCATGAGACTTTGGGAGGACAACTAGATACAATCCATAACAGTGGAGCAGAACCATGCCATAAAACGTAAGAGTAAAATGTGCCAATGCCAAAAGCATGACAGAAGCTTTAAGTTCTTGTCACATTTTGCCATGGAATGTTCACCACACTTTCAGTCTGCTTTAGGACACCTTAACAAAAAGGCGTTACATTGTCTTATTATTTAGTGATTAGCAGATGAAATTAAAAACGGTCCTGAACCAAAACTTTTTTTCACGGCCAGGTACAGCAAATGGAAATACGGCTAAGGGCCCCATGAGAGGAATAGATCTCTTTTGAACTTGCTGATAAAAAACCACTTTGAGGAAGGACAGTACACCACATAGACTTGAATAAAAAGCACCTTTCAAATTAATCTGTGGTCGCATAGTCCAAAGTACAGACTTTCAAGGGGCAAGAATGTGCCCTGAAGCCTAGGGTATACCTTTCATGTCACATAGCTATAATATATTATTTTAAGTGTGTGACATTCTAGAGTGAAGCAAAGAGAAGTTACCGGCAATGGCTTTGAAACTCTTATATATCATGTTAGCTGTTCCCATATTCACATTATTTTATTTCCTGATGTGTGAGGCACATCACACAAGAGTAATTACCACTACTAGTGATTTGCCCTCCAGTGTCCTCCAACCATAAACTATTTTATGTATCTAATTCAGTAAAACTGCCATCAGTTCCCTGATGAATGATTGCATTGTAAAAGGGATGATTCTTACACATTTGCCAAACTAGCAGCTCATATGGGTATCCATGACTACATTAGGGATGCTGATGTAAAGTGGTAATAATTCAGGATAGAGCCTTGGACACTCTTTGGACACATTGCCTGAGAACAAAATACTCACTGTTCCAACCCTTTACAGCACCGCATGGGTTGTCCCGAATTTGCAGAGGGATGGTTTGAAGTTGTCTTTTGACAGCCATCGTAACATAACACTGCTACTGCTGCAGTCAGGGCTTAGTATCCAAATAGCAAAATGCAGCCCCTTGCTCTATGGTGATCCTCCAGAAGAGAATCTGCAGAGACAAGATACCTTCTCCCCACACACAGACGTTCTGTGAGCAAAGTCGTGATCATTGAGACAAAGGAGTGTTTGCTGGGTGTTTTGGAGTTAAATTTCTGGGGTCATAATAAAAAGCAGAAGCTTTTATGCAGCTTTTCTACCACATTCCAACAATGCAGCCACTTCACATAATTTAATTAGACCCTGTGGGTCCCAGGACAACCTACTAAAAAGCAGCAACTGCATATAATCTAATGCATAGAAGGTTTCAATGTCAAAAGGACCTGTAGGTAAATTTCCTGAACGTGGTATATACTCTCTTCTATTGTGAACGTCTCTGTTAACCACTGAACATTGCTCGCTCCACTAAAGTTTAAAATAATTTTATTTCTGTATATATTTAAGTTACTTTAAACAATTTAGTTAACTGAAATGGCATAAAGAACCTTTCATTTATTTTGACTCATCTCTTCTCCAACCTTATAATGCAGGAAAATCTTTTCTTTTCTTTCTTTTCTTTCTTTTTTTTTAAAGTAGGGCCTAGAACACTTTGCAGCTAATGAAGTGCTCAGTGCAAAAGGTACATCCCCAAAGTATGCATAAAATCACAGAGAACAACTTCCTTCCCTGTGTTCTCACAAAGTGCACTTCTCTGGGTGGGGCAGGTTGGAGCTTCCTTGTACCAAGGTGCCTTTGTTTTTGGAGTCCTTCTTTTCTTAATTCTCTTCCTGGACACATTTTGGGAAGCTATCTCTTGAGTGTAATGTGCTCAATAAGTTCACTAATCCTCTCCTTGCTCTAAACTTGTTTAATTGTTTCATCGATCTTATATACCTATATCTATTATTCTCAACTGAGCCGATGATGAAAACATGTAATATAACCATTGGTAAATTTTTCTGGTTTTGAAATTCTGCACTATATGTACTCTTACTTCTAACTGTTTTTTTTTGCTTTTTTTTGTTTTTTTTGTTTTTTCTATCTTTGTTTCTGTTATTTTTAGTCTTTAAGATAAAAAACAATGTCAACAGCATGCTGGGTAATATCGGAGAGGCTTGAAGTTTCTCCATGGTAACCTTTGTTTGGTATTCATTTTGTGAACACTACCTGTTTCCTTGGCTACACTGTCACCTTTTTGGTAGATGACAAGTATGTGGCCAAAGGAACAGCCAATGTTGCCCGGAAGGCTTACAGAATATATAGCGTATCCTTCTTGTCTTAGAGTAAGTTGATTTTCCAACTTTTGCTTGGCCTCATATTTCTGAAACAAACCAAGCTTGGCTGTAGTATATTTGTAAAAATGTTCAGGTAATCTGCTTCCTAATATGTAATATTTTCGTCTATAGGTTGAGCAATGTAATTTTATTTTGTTACATTTTTGTTTTAAATTCAATGTTAGGTTGAAAACTTGGAAGTTTTACATGGTTTCCTATGACTTAAGAATATTTTTAAAACTCAGAAATTCTCATTTTCTTAAAAATTAAACTTAAAATAAGTCATCTGAGTCCATTATCTTTCAAGAAGAAAAATCTTGGGGCCAGCGATATAACTCAGTGGCATACCACCTGCCTGGCACAAGGACCTAAGTTTGATTTCCAGAACCAAAATAATAACAAATAAAAAATAAATAAAACCATTCTTTATGTACTGGGAAACAATGTTCACATGTTCCCCATAAAACTCCATGCTACAGAGATTGTAAAATGGAAAGAAACTTGAAAAGGAGAAAGAAACTGTGACGGAGGACTTATGAAAAAAAGACAGGAAAAACAAAAAAGATAGATAGATGGAAGGACAGACAGACAGACAGATAGACAGATAGACAGATAGACAGACGATAGATGATAGATAGATTAGTTAAGGTAGTTATGCTAATTTCTCTTCATTGATTTTTTGTTTGTTTGTTTTGTTTTGCTTTGCTTTTTTGGTACTGGGGATCGAACTCAGGACCTTGCACTCACCAGGCACACATTTAAGCCACTGAGCTATCTCTCCAGCCCTCTCTTACTTCGCTGAAAAGGACGATTTATACTAACATTGTTTGAACAATTAAATACTGGTATCTTATATTTTGGGTTCCTAATTTAAAGATAGAAATGTGCAATCTTAAGCATCCTTGTCCTCTTATTATCTTTTTTTTTCAAATTTTGTTTTATTTTTCTCTCTAAAATTAAAAAGAGCTTCCCTAAACTTCTGATGAATGACTTTTGATTAGTTATGGCCACAGCAACTGCCCTACTATCTCCTATAAGAGGTACAAAGTAAAAAGGTACAAATAATCTAACCTAGGCCTAAATAATGAGAGCAGCTCAAAGAAACCTAAGGCAGGAACAATCTAGGGAAAGAGCCAACTGTTTCTCAGCTGAGGATGAATACAATTATGATAAGAATATTAGAAGTGGACTCTCTTTACTAGAATGTAAAGAATGAGGACAAAAAAATTGCATAATAAAGATGGAATGTTAAAATATTTTTCCCGAATGTGGAATTTTAAGTCAATAAGTTTGTTTTGTTTTTTTTTTTGTTTGTTTTGTTTTGGTTTTTTTTTCTCTTTCCAGGGCCTGTGTTGTGAATTCTTGAGGTACTACTGCATACTTTCTTTCAAGACAGCTAACTTTCTGTCTTGAGTTGCTTTCAGTAAGCTTTCTGCAGTGACTCTGGCAGCTGTCATTCTGTATGTGCCCTCTTGCTCTATCTGCTTTAATTATTTCATTTCTAATCACCACTTTTAAACATGGGGGTGGCAATGTGCTTCACTGCAGGTATTTCAGGTCCCCTGCTTTGAGTCCATTGAGCATCATGGATCAATGTTTGTGTCATAATGAAAGGTGCTGTGGTTTGTGTCTAGTTGGCCCTCCAAAGCCTCATGCAGTTATGGGGTGGGGATTTCTAGAGTTTGAGATTAACTCATGATCCATTGGGATTATAGATTTTAGTACTGATGAGATTATGGGTCTAAGTACTTCTGGGATTATGGGTGTGGCCTGCAACAGATAGCCTAAAGCAGAGAGCCTGAAGGTAACGTAAGAGAGACAGAGAGACAGACTCTCTGTGTGTTGCCTCTGATACAATTGTTGCTGTTCCACCGCCATGAACTGCTGCTCTCTGCCATGTGCCAGTCTGCCTTGGAGCTGGCCAAGTATGGACTGAAACCTCCAGTAACTGTGAGCTAAATCAACCTTTCCTTCCTTCATTTTGGGTGTCGGGTATTTGTCCCAGCAATGAGAGAAGAGGAACTAAGACAAAAGGCTTCACCATGAGCTTTAATGTACTATCTTATCCTCCCTCTATCTACCAAGCCAACTAATTTTGTTCCAGACGCCCTACGTGTACTCTTGCAGATATGCTCTATGCAGTTGTTTACTCTGTATGGAAACAAACTAAACCCAGCCTTGTATAAGTTCCAGGGATTTTTCCTCACATTCATTCCTGGAGTTCTTTGCCCTCTTCAGTATTTCCTGATAAGAAAGAGAAACTTCCACCAGATTTCTACACATCTCCATAACTTTATTCTTCAGATTCTGTTTGTTTGATCTTCTGAACTCTTAACTATGCTTTTATAGCTGAAGGAGACCACAGACTTTCGTTTATATCTTGCATCCAGGGGTTCAGCCTAGCAGTTCCCTCTCAGCGCTATGCATCTTCAACTATAAAGCTTATGCTTTATTTCCCATATGTTATGAGCTACTCTTATGCTAGTCTTCCCATGGTGTCTAAATATGCTCATATATAGTTTGTCTACTACTTCAATTAGGTAAGGTGGAAAGGTAGACATTGCCTCTTACTATATTTATAAAAAGAACATTTCATCAATAGAGTTTGGATTAAAGTTTCATTAAATGGCCACCTTTGATAAAATGTTAAGCCAGTGTGGGATATTGGGTATGGTTTTTCTTTTTGCTCATATAAGTTTGTGATGCACAATACTTACATTTGTCACTGCTTCCTACAAACTCCTTTATTTTACTTGCTTAAATTTAATACAGAATAAAGAAGTAGATATTGTTTTAACATCATTCTTGGAAGTGAATGGGTTGGAGGACTACAGTGGGGAAAAGAGAAATCACTTATGTTTTGTTGCTTTAGCACAGGCTTCTGTTCTGATTTCTTGGACCAAGTTCGTTGACATAAAGATAAATGGATGCTTATGGTTATTACCAGCAATCGATCTCACAGGTCCTGTTGAGTGATTGTCTGTGGAGTGTAAGAAAGTAAGAGAAACTGACACGAATGTGGACCTGCTGGCCAAGCTGGGAGAATGATGAAGCCGTTTGGCATTCTTTTGAGCTAAGATTAAAAACAGTGACTCCAGAGCTTTGAGATTTGAGATTTGAGATTTATATTTTGTAAATTTGATTTCCCAACTGAGAAACTCAACCCATACATTTTTAATTTGATTGACTTTATGTTTAATCTTACCGCATTCCTAGTCTCTCTCTTTATGCTTTCTGTGTGACCATTTGCCTCCTCAATTGCCTTTTGCTATATTTAAATTGCTCTCCCTCCTCTCTAATGCTTTTACATTTGAATCACTTACTTATATTCCATTGAAGTTTATTCTTTAAATGTGTATTCTCTTATTATTCTCAATGTTTAATCAATATATATAGCTGATAGAGAGGTTTCTAAATCACATGTCTGACCGCAGAGGACTCTACATAGAATTTTTCAATAGGTTCTCATGCCTCTGGACAAAATTCAAAACTACACTTCATCTTAAGCCAGAATTCATTCACACTGCTTTCTAGAATGGAACATTCCATTGCCTTTATAAAGGCCCACAACTGCAATGGAGTATTATTTTCTTTATTCCTTTGACACATTTGTTTTGCTGTGGAAAAAGATTCACATTCAATTAATTTTTCCCCATGGCTCCTGAGGGAAAGTGACTTGTTGACAATAAATCAAAAACTCAAGCATTTGGAGCACTTGTTTTACCGAATCTAGAAAAATGATAATTTTTTTTATTTGAAGTTTGGAAAAGTTAGAAAATCAATTCTGTTCTTTCTTTCTTTCTTTCTTTCTTTCTTTCTTTCTTTCTTTCTCTCTCTCTCTCTTTCTTTCTTTCTTTCTTTCTTTCTTTCTTTCTTTCTTTCTTTCCTGTATTTAGGACCAGATCCACAGGGTCTACAGGGTTGCACTCAGTACATAGATTCTCCTGTGTTCAACCTCCCAAACGCTGGAATTATAGGTATTTGCCACCATGCCCAGGCTCACTCATCTTCTCAGCACACCCCAGGGATGAGGCCAGAACTGCATGTTGGGGGATCAAACCCAGGCAGCTGGGCTCTGCCTACGCAGGGTGTTAGTCTGCTAGGCTATCTGGCCACCCCAGGAAATCACTTCTTAATTAAGTAAATTACAGTTAAGTTTAAAAATGGCAACAATGTTCACCTCTCCCTGATTACTTCTCTGCATTTCTTCTCTTTATGCAATTGCTCTTCTTCCTCAGCAACATGAATACAATGCAGACACTTCCCATATAGAACAATCCCAAAAATGGGACACAAAGAAAGTGAAATGAGAACATAGGTAGCTTTTCTACCTTTTTCTTTTAGCGGCAGGTCTTTAAAAGCAGCACATCTGGCAAAATTCATACTAGGATCCTTTCTGTCTTTTAACACGAAGTCGAAAGTCAAGTTAGGGGCTGGGGAGATAGCTCCGAGGCACAAGTGCCTGCTGGGCAAGTGCAAGGTCATGAGTTCGAACCCTGGTCACACACAAAAAAAAAAAAAAAAAAAAAAAAAAAAAAAAAAAAAAAAAAAAAAAAAAAAGTCAAGTGTGAATGTTTAATGGAAAGAAAAGGTAGCAGGAGCTGAGCTCTTTTTTGAGGCTGTTCCTTTAGCTGGAGATCTTTCTAACCTTTAGTTTCTGAAGGTCACTGACTGTGCTTCTCTAGTTTCCAGTTGTATAATTGATCCCCCTCATGGTCCAGTCAATACACATATTTCAAGGTCTTCCTCTTGGGTCAGACTGCACATACCCCTAATGCATTTGATTCTCCATCAAATCTCAGGAAAAAAATCATCCTAGGTGGCCACAGTAGAATTGTCTTCATTTCATGGTATTGTGGAAAGTAAACTCTCCTATTGGCATCTAAGTATTTATGATTTCTGACACAAGGAACAATTCCCTATCACCAACCTGCATGAGAATCTAAATTGTCATTAGTACTGATGGAAATTTTACACGATTTTGATTAATTTTAGCCAACATATCTAAGTTGTGGTATTTTTAGGAATTGCTACCCCTGTTAGAAATTTGGGAGCTAAGCCAGGCATGGTGACACACGCCTGTAATCCCAGCACTCGGGAGGCTGAGGCAAGAGGGTCACTGCAAGTTTGAGACCAGCCTGGGCTACCAAAGTGAGCTCAAGGCCAGCCTGAACTGCATAGAGAGACCCTGTCTCAAAAAGACCAAAAAAAAAAAAAAAAAAGAAAGGAAAGAAATTTGGAGGCTAGAGGTATCCAAATATGTTTCCAAGGTTTTCATCTCTTCACATGGCATATACCATCTATCTCTGTGTGCTCTGAGTTCTGTTTCCTGTGTTGACAAATGTCTCTGTTAGCTGAAACTTTTACCAAATGTTTAATGGTGTTGGATTTTGGTAAATTCAAGCCCAATCACCATTTTCTCTGCCATTTTTGAGATAGTTCTAAATTAACTTCCATGGGACTTTGGCTATTTCCATCTCTCCTTTCTTTCTTCCTTTCCTGCTTTCTTTCTTTCTTTCTTTCTTTCTTGCCAGCTGAGATCACCCAGTGGTGTTGGGGGATCAACCTACAGTCCTCACACTTTGCCTAAGTTTACCTAAGCAGGTAATCTAGACCACAGAGCTATCTCGCAAACCCTCCATCTCTTCTGACAAAAAAAAAAAAAAGATGAGAAGTCTGATTCTAAAACAACCAGTATTTGCAATGTGTACCAGTTTTATTGGCACTTTCAAAAACGAATTTTGTTTGTTTTTCAAGTTGAAATTCTATTTATTGCAGATATTCATGACAATTTGCAGTGTTTTCGCAAGTACCATTCATAATCTATAGTATCTAAAAATCAGTTTTACAACATTTACCTACAAAGTTTATTATAATTTTTCCATGTGCTATTCCTAAAAAGCTTAAGAAACATAAAAGCTAGAACTTAATCATGCGCTCTTACTCTTGTATTATTCTATATCAAAAGAACAAGGGGAGTCCTTGTCTTATTGCTTCCTGCATTGAAGGAAATCCTATGAAAGAGCTGCCTTCTGCTCTCTGAAACAGTGAGTCTGGAACTGCCATAGCTGCCTCATTCTCCCCTTGAGATGGTTATGATACCTGAGCATAGTTAGTCAAAGGACCTGGGAAGCAGAATTCTTCACTTGTTAGTTCAATGCAGGAATTTAAAGATTTCAAGGGTCAGGCTAATACATGTTTCCAATCTTCCTATTTTAGATACAGAAAAAAAAAAAAAAAAAAAACAGCTGACAGTCCACATAGCATTGTTTCAAGAAAGAAGAAGACTGAGTAGAGGGAGCGAACACCAGGAGCTTCAGATTACACCTCACTCGTGAGAAATGTGTTACAGCTGTCTTCAGTGCAACACAGTCTAAGGAGAAAACGGAGCTGTGTGGTCTCTGCAGTAGCACAAAGCAAGCAAGAAGAAAGCTGAACATGCCTGCTGACTCAGTCAGCCCACACCATCCACTGTCTTTTAGCGATTTAATTTCAGAATTGGGTTCAAGAGTGGTTCTCCCTCTCTTCACCTTTAGTGGCTGCATACTTACAAGCAGGCAGTTTGCTGAAGAATAAACTCAGCTGAAGAAATAGAACACTTTGATTTTTATTTTTATATACATGATAAATGATTCAAACGATAGCATCAAAACATTTTTTAAAAAAATCACTGCAAAAGAAAAGCTTTAGTTCCACACCCTTGAACTGAATGCCTGCCCCTATAGATTTCAGGATGGCAATAGACTCATCAATGCAAGGTATGTTATTTTCTCTACTTTTTTTGATTACGGTAGCTAGTGGGGTTCTCATTTCTGTCTTCCAGTATATGTCAGCTTTGAAGGGTTAGATGACTTTTCCCTTTAGCTCGGTGATCCTGAGATCAGGAGTAACCACCATGGAGAAGTTGTGTCCTGATGGATCTGGACTTTGGGGCCTATTGACAGCAGGTGTAGATTCGGTTGATGGAGTTTGATCTTTGAGCCAGGGAACTCTCCATACAGAAGAAAAGTAAAGCGCTCTGAATGACAGGCAGAGTATGGCATTCTGTATATTTCTCAAAGATTGCTAAAATGATATTTCTTACTCCTCAGTGTCTGTTGCAATATAATTCTCCAATCTAACTTTTAAAAGTCAAATCTATCATTTACCACTTTGAGACTAGGGAACCTTGAGACTGCTCTGAACAGAGACCAACAGAAAATTTGATATTGCAGCTGAGGTATAGTTCTGCTGTGGCTGGAGTTATGCCCCTCCCCCAAGAAATGATGAACTTAAATCTAATCTCCAGTAACTCAGAATGTGGCCTCATTTTAACACAGGGTCATTACAGGTATAAAGAGACCATAAAGAAATGTTCTAATCCATTAAAATTAGAGTGTGATTAAAAGAACCAATGGTGTGATGGTGCACACCTATAATCCCAACACTGTGAATCTGAGGCAGGAGGACTGCATGTTCAAGCCAGGTCTCAGCAATTTAGCTACTAAGTGATAGTTTGCCTCTAAGTAATCAATCAATTTATTTTAAAAATATTTGTTGAAAAGAAGAAATGAAGGACTGGCCAAATAGCTTAGCAGATTGAAGTGCCTGTTTAGGCAGGTGCAGTGGCTGGGGTTCAATCCCTGGCCTGTGGTGCCAACCCTGTCCCCGGGGCACACTGAGACAGAGACTGAGACAGAGCATGGTGGCACACTCCTGTAATTCCAGCACTTGGAAAGCTGAAAACAGGCAGATCGCTACGAGTCCAGTCTGACTAGTGAGACCCTATAGAACCTGCCGAACCTGTACTAAAACACAAAGAAAGAAGAAAGAAAGGGAGAAAGGGAGAAAG
>PVJA010055935.1:0-11054 GCA_004027025.1 Myocastor coypus
AAAAATAAAATAAAATAAAGAAAAGGAAATCTGTCCCTGGGTGTGGCGGCTCACAGTAATACTTTGGAGGTTGATAGGACAATCAACATTAATTCACAAAATTACAAGGATTAGAACCTTTACAATTTTAACAATTTTGTATACATATATATGTGTGTATATGTATATGTATATGTATATATTTACTTGCATGGTACAGGGTCTTGCTATGCAGTGTGGCTGGGTTGGCACACTGAGGCCAGCATGGCATGTGGTACCTGGGACCTAACCTGGGTCCTTGCACTTGCCAGGCAGGTGCTTAGACCACCAAACTATCTCTCCAGCCCCAGAATTTTAAGATTTTAGAGATATTGCATTGCAAGATAACTAAGGCAAGTTGAGAGAGCCTTTTTGCCAAGATGGCACCAAAGGCAAAGAAGGAAGCCCCTGCCCCTCCCAAAGCTGAAGCGAAAGCAAAAACTTCGAAGTCCAAGAAGGCCGTGCTGAAAGGCATCCACAACCACAAAAAGAGGAAGATCCGAACATCACCAACCTTCTCCTTTCCCAAGACACCGTGGTTCTGGAGGCAGCCCAGATACCCTCGGAAGAGCATCCCCAGGAGAGGCAAGCCTGACCACTGTGCTGTCATCCAGTTCCCCTTACCGCAGAGTCAGCCGTGAAGAAGATCGAGGACAACACCACACTCGTGTTCATTGTGGATGTGAAAGCCAATCTACACCGAATCAAGCAAGCTGTGAAGAAGCTCTAAGGCGTCGATGTTGCCAAGGTCAGTACTACCTAATCAGGCCTGATGGAGAGAAGAAGGCCTGTGTTCAACTGGCTCCCGATTATGATGCGTTGGATGTCGCCAACAAGATTGGGATGGTCTAAACTGAGCCAAACTGGCTAATTCTAATACATACTTTTTCCCCATTTAGAGAACAGAGATAACTAAGACTTGCAGAGCTCTTTTACTAAAGATTTAAAGATGAGAATTCTGCCACACTTAGATATGGAGAGAGTTGTATGAAAGGACTGATTTGCATTTTTAAATTTTCCTTTTGATCTTTTACTCTGATTTGCTGACTTTCAAATCTTTTAGTGCAGGGGCTGGGGAGATAGCTCCGAGGCACAAGTGCCTGCTGGGCAAGTGCAAGGTCGTGAGTTCGAACCCTGGTCCCACAAAAAAAAAAAAAAAAAAAAAAATCTTTTAGTGCCTTAAAAATAATACCAAGAAAAATTGAAGTTGAAACCAAAGTGGCTTATAGTCTGTTCCAAATTATATTTGTTGCCTACAAAAAAAGCAAAGTGAGAATAATTTCTACATATTGTTGAAAAAGGTGTAATAGGGCTCACTAGTTAGTGGTCAGTCTGTCACTCTCACAGTATCGCCACATCTCTCTTCCTGGAGACTTGTGTCTGTAGCAGGTAGCACAGTGGCGCCCTTGCACTTATGAGGACCATATGCTCGGCACACCCTGCTTGTCTTATTCTGTGTGAAAGTACTAGGACCTTAGCTGTAGGGTGCAGCTGAAGCTGGAAGTTGATCACAGTTGCTGGGCTGGTGGGGTGGGCTAGGTGCTCAGGCCCCAGGCAAAGTTGTTAGGCAGGAGATTGAAATTAACTTGAGCCTATTCAGAATACAGAGAAATGCTGAGCAACGGCTGAGCAGTTCTTTCCTTCCACTCCGAGAGAGGGTTCCACCTGATCTCAGCTTTCCGCATATTGTCTCTTACCTTTATTTTTACATTCTCTTGGCAGTGTCCCTACCCATGACCTTTGAGAGCACAGCAAAGGGGGGTCTCTTTCAGATATTGAGGCTTATAACATTTGTTTGGTGGGCTTTTGAGGGGGTGGGTCAGAGAAGTGGCTGTCTTGTAAACCTCTTGATGTCCTCTAGGAACTGCTGGTGACTCTGCAAAATGAAGCCTAATGTCTCTAAGACAGAGTGGCCTTATTACACGGGACAGTGTTCCTGTCTGTATCACTGTTTTTTTTTTTTTTTTTTTTTTTTGTCTTTTTGAGACAGGGTCTCGCTATGCAGTTGAGGTTGGCCTTGAGGTCACTTTTGTAGCCCAGGCTGGTCTCCAACTCGCACCGATCCTCCTGCCTCAGCCTCCCGAGTGCTGGGATTACAGGTGTGCGCCACCACGCCCGGCTGTCTGTATCACTGTTTCTTCTGCTTGATGATCTGCCACAAGCAGCGGTGTCTGCTACATATTCCACTTAGGCTGTTGTGTGTTATGAGTTGGTGCTGAAAGAAATGAAGAGCAGACCTGATGAATGTATCTTCAGAGGTTTCATTGCGCTTAGTCTCAACTACATGAGCCCAGAGCCACCAAAACGTCTGACATTTATTGAGGGCTAAAGGCAGGCTGTGAAGTGTGCATAACTACTTGGGTGTAAACAAAGTGGTATCTATGCTGCCTTCTGGCTTTCACCAACTAGTTTTACATATCACTGGTTGGTAACTTCCCAGGTAAAGGAACAAAAAACAGACAGGGTGCCCCCGCCAGGAATCTGTTGCTGCCTTGTCTCTGGCTTGCCAGGATTACAGGGAGCCAGTTTCCTTAGGCTCTGTTCTTTGTTCCATGCTCCCTTGGTGCAGTGAACTTCTGACTCATATCACTACGTGAGGCTGTGCCTTTATGTGTGTGAAAAGCATGACATTACAGTAAATATTTTTGTACATAAATGTTGAGCCTTTGCAGATATGTCAATAAGACAGATTACTAGTAATGGTAAAATCATTGGGGAGAAACTTAAAATTTTGACAGATTTTTTCAAATTCACTGCAGGAAGATTGTAGCATGTTTTTCAACCTGTGAGATAGGTTAAATTAACTTCATATTTTGAAGTCTGACTTTGAATTGAATTTTTTCTTTCTTTTTGTGAACCTGCTAATAACTACCCTTTATGGTATATATGAACTTTTTAAGAGGAAATATACTCATTGTTTTCACTGGGTTGCAATTTTTTTTTCCCCCTGCTGTCACTAGTCATTCTTACTTTTTCCCCTATCCACAAATATTTGAATGAAGTTAGATTTTTTTAAGCTTTTTCTTTTGTTTTCTCTTTTTTTCATTTTAGGGAATGATCTACCGGGTATTCAGGGTCTCACTACTGGATCGGACTCCTAGCAATCCACTCATTTACAGCCTCCCAAGAGCTGAACTCACCTCAGTCCTGCCTCAGGCTCCAGTTGCCAGCTGTATGCCCCCATTGCCTGGCTTCAGCTTCCTTCTTGACAACTGTTTTTTAAATGTGACTGCCCCATTTGCTGACGCCTGTGTAGGATGCTTGACTGCATTATGTCAGCCTGGCTGAACATGTGGAGAATAAAGCACAAGCTAGCTGGACACTAGGTCCTGGGTGTGTCCTCGACAGAGCTAAACTATAGTGTTCCAGTGATATGGGGGAAGGAAATTCCCAACCTGAAAGACATGTGGGATGAGTTTATGTTCTCTAACACCAAAGAACAAACTTTAGGAACAATGGAGGTTAAGAGCAGAATCTATTCATTGAGAGGAAGAAAGCTTCTAAGAGAAAGGGACCAAGTGGGTTGCCAAGAAACCTGCGGGGTTTTTTTAGGAATTTTTCTAGAGCTCATATCAGGCGAGGCAGGTCTAAGGTGGGATGGATGGGCACTCACAAGGTGAGTGTAAGGTGGGACAGAACTATGGTCAAAGTTCTAATAGATTGAGTATAATTAATTGCTCAGGTAAAACTGATTAAATTGGGATCAAATGGAGAAGCAAGTCATGTTCAAGTGGGCATGAGTGCAGTGCAGGGGCTTTTCCTGTAGGGGTTTCGGTTAGTGACTCTCCTTGGCTTTTTCAGGGAAAAGGATTGATGCTTATTTTATCACAACATCCATCTGTGATGGCTGCAGTATGTGGGTGCATTTGTTTAATATATGACTTTGGCTTGAGGTTTGGCCCACAGTGGTGGTGCCTATCTTCCATGGTTGCAAGGTATCTGGTCTTCCATACTGGCTCCCTCCCACACAGCCCTGCCTGACTGCCGATATTATTTCTGTCTTCTCAGTTGCTTATAATACCAGGGCTGCGACCTATCTGGTAGACCGAGCAAGTTGAGTGATGAGGTTGAAACCTAGAATAGGATGAGGGTAACCAGTGAGGTCCATTGGCTTTGGGCTGTTCTTTTGTCTGCTCTGAAGAGGACAGGTGAGACTTGAACCAGAGGAGCCCTTCTTTTCCTGGCTGAAATTTGAACCTGCTTGTTTCTTGTTCTACAGGTAAAAAGATGGCGTTTGTCAAGAGTGGATGGCTGCTGCGACAGAGTGAGTATGGGCACCTGGGTCTGCACTCAGGGTGGCCTGAGGGAACATCTTTCTTTCTTTTTGCTGAAACATCATATTTAAAAGCAAATCATAAAGTTTTACTGTGTTGCTGCCTTGAATTTCGTTTTGGGAAGTTTTAGAACTTTGTTAATTATCTTTCTGCACACAGGGAACCCCTTGCTTGCCAAGTTTATAGGAACTAAAGGACTGGTTTCTTTGGGCAGGGGATATGTGTGGTATGAGGACTGAGCCGTGACTGAGGACTGAGCTTCTGAAGTACTGGAACCTTCCTAATTATATGGAGAAAGACCTGACCTGTGGATATGAATTTATCAAAAGCCAAAATTTTTTTCTCCAGAAGTGACTCTGGAGAAGAGATTTAAGAGATTCTTTACTTGGGGGATTGAGATCTACTTTCCTAGATTTGTCTTCATGAGCCAATTTTTGATACACTGTATTCACTGTTCATCTGTGAAGATACCACTTCAAGTGAGAGTTGTCTTTTTTTTTTTTTTTAATAGATTTGTTTTTTATTTTTTATTTTTTCTTGTTTCAGAATCTTTATTTGTTTATTCACTCATTTTTATGGCCGGCTCAGCTTGCCCTGAGGGTAGGGCTGGCGCAGCATGTGGTGCCGGGGATCGAACCGCGGTCCCGCCCAAGCTTTCCCAAGCAGGGGCTTTAGACCACTGAGCCATCCCGCTGGGCCCCGGGAGTTGTCTTATGAGTTAAGGAAAGAACAAAGAGACTACTGCTCTAGAAAGAGCAGAGTTAAGGAGAAAGGCATTAGCATATGATTTTAGCAAAAACGTCTGAAGCACACATTGTATACTATGAGACGTGAAATATATTCAAAGTATGCATTTGCAACTTGAAATTGAGGCTAGTGATGAAGAGTCAACTGCACACCTTGGAAGAGTGATTGGTCAATAGGTGTGGTGGTGTGCTTTTGTAATCCCAGGGATGCTGAGGCATGAGGGTTACCCTAAGTTTGAGGCAGCCTGGGTTACCGAGTGAGTTAAAGCCCAGTCTGAATTACAGTTTCCAAAAGAACCAAAACAACCCAGAACCTGTTGATATGAAACTTCTGTTCTGTTAAGATAATTTTAGGTGGACATTCTCTTTAATTCTCACATCTCTGTGAGGTAGTAGTATTTCCAGTTAAAGAAATTGTGGTTCAGCATATTCAGTTAGGTCTACTTCCAGCATTAATCCTTGCTACCCAGAGATGGGTCATCTGCCTGTCTGTCCTTGACCAAGTTCTGTGAATTCCCACACTTAGTGCAGAACCATGCATCCAGGGCAGTCTGAAAGTGTTGGCATAACAGTTATTGTAATAGTTGCATTACATGGCAAGTCCTAGCATATTGAAGTCCAAACTCCATCTCTGTTGTAAGGTTTTTTTTTTTAACATGATGGTGAGTTTCAAGCTTATTTATTTATTTATGTATTTATTTCTTGTTTCAGAACCTTTGTTTGTTTATTCACTCATTTTTATGGCCGGCTCAGCCTGCCCCGAGGGCAGGGCTGGTGCAGCATGTGGTGCCAGGGATCGAACCGCGGTCCCTGAAGCCGCTCAGGCTTTCCTAAGCAGGGGCTTTAGACCACCATCCCGTCGGGCCCTGTAAGTTTTCCTCTCTTGCTTTTTTTTTTGAGACAGGGTCTTGCTATGTAGCCCAGGCTAGGCTGAATTCATAGCAGTCCTCCTGCGTCAGCGTCCCGAGTCCGAGGATTACAGGAATGTTCCATCAGGCTCTACTTGGTTGGGTTTTGAGATCCTTACCTCCCCATAGTCAGTATCCTTCCCTTATTGAGAACTGGAGGAAGGGTTTTGTTTGTTTGTTTTTAATACTGTACTGTGGATTGCCTCTGCCTCTTTCCTTAGGTTCCACTGTAACCTTGTTTGAAGGTAAGCCTGCCTTCTTGTACCACAATGCAGTGTAAGTGGTCCATAGATGTAGTTGTAACTGAATTTTTCTGTTTTTTGGTGGCCTAAGGAGAAGATGTTACACACCCCATCCAGGTTGAATAGTGAGAGACTGCACCACAGCAGTTTTCATTTAGAGAAAGGGGTTTATTGCAGGATAGGAAAGGCCTCTAAGAGAAGGCCAGGTTGTTGGCAAGCAAGTGAGGGGATTCTGCTGCTTCTTTCTCTCCTCATTTACCCTGCTTTCTGTCCATAGCGTGTCCACACTGGCCTTGGATACGTATGAATACAGAGGGAGTCTCTTTGGCTCTTCTTAGCTTTCCCACCTTTTGGGAACCCCAGCAAGGATTTTTTGTTTTTTCTTTGTGTTTTGGTACTCAGGACCTTAACACTTGCCAGACAGGTACCTAAGCCACTACCTTTTCAGGCTGAAAATCCTGCTCCCCTAGCTCAGCTCCCCCAGGACCACTCCCCCACCACTCATAACCATTTGCCTATGCTATCAAGAAATAATAGCTCCTGAATCTCTAGACTATGACAGTGAAGTTGGCTGGTGGCTTCTGCCTGAGAGATGGCAGTGCAGGGCTGACGCTGAAGTCTCTTGTGGCTGGTTTGTTCAGGGCTCTCCAGAAATAGAATAATGCTGGCCCCAGCTAGGAGCCTTCAGTTTTCAAAATCATCTCCAGGTTTGCAGTTACATGATGGGAGGACACAGAGCTTACAAAGGAGTTAAGGCAGGGAACAAAAAAGAGAAAAGCTGAAACAAAATTTTGCCTAAGAGTAGCAGGAGCCAGGAGGACAAGGAAGGTCATAACCCTTCAATGCAGTGGCTGGGAAAGGCCCCTAAGCCAGGTGGCTTGGTTAAATATGTCGTGGGTCCTTATTTCTGTCTGACCCATTTTATTGATCTAGGAACAATGAGAATGATTAGCTATTACAGAGATGCCCTTTGGCTAGCCAGATTAGAGGTAACACTGCCTGGTGGCAGAGGCCAAAGAATCTAGAGAAGCAGTTAAATTCTTTCAAGTTTGCCCATTTATTTGCCAACAACCTGGCCAGAGTGGACATGTTGGTTATGATGGCACCATCGTAAATTGTTCTCTTTTGCAGGGCAGGCACTAAGATTGTCACCCTTAGTGCCACTACACCTTGCACTCTCTTTGGATGGCCACCTTCTTTTTGAATGACAGTGTAATTCTTTTGGGGTTCATAGACCACCAGATCACCTTCAGGTTGTAGGATGTATCCTATCCATCAAATCTGCCCCATGAGGGTGTCCTGATAGCTGGAGACAGGTCCCAGGATGGAGCCATAAGATTGGAAGGATACGAACATTAGATACTCCTCCCCTCCAGGGTAAGGAGTCTAGGCACTGAATCTCATAGTTAGTGGAGTTTGGATCTAGGAATAATGTGTCTGAGTATATATACATTGCCACCAGGAAAAAGGTTGAAGAGTTCCGTCGCTGTGCAGAAGCCTGGTAAGATGAGGGCTCTGATACTGGAGATCTCACTGTATCCACTGGTGGTGGGTGGCAAGTGCAGCTACACCATTCTATGGCATCTTGGCTGGCTTTGACCAAGACAGCCAGCCAGTGTGTCTTCGTTACTCTTTTCTTGTTGCTGGCACAAATACCGGACACTCAAAATGAGGAAAGGAAAAGTTTATTTAGCTCACAGTTACTGGAGGTTTCAGTCCATATGCAGCTGGCTCCAAGGCAGAAAAGTACATGGCAGAAAACAACCTTTCATGGCGGAGGGCAAAGAGCAAAAGCAAAGGAAGAGGCAGCAGCTCAAGCAGCTGCCTTCTCTTCCTTGCACTGAAATGTAAATCACCTGCCCCAGGAAATGTGCAGCACCCACACCCACAGTAATCCATTACAAATTCCAGAAGCAGCCCCATGACTACATGAGGCACTGGGGGGACACCTATACACAAACCATAACACAGTGGCACCTTAGCTGTGGGACACATGGACCCAAGGATGATGCGATCTTTTGAAGAAGGTAAAATAAGTGTTTCCACTGTAGGTTTCATTTTATTTTATTGTTTATTTTTTGTCTTTTTGAGGCAGGGTCTCGCTATGCAGTTCAGGCTGGCCTTGAGCTCACTTTTGTAGCCCAGGCTGGTCTCGAACTCATACTGATCCTCCTGTCTCAGCCTCCCAAATGCTGAGATTACAGACATGAGCCACCACACCCGGCTGGCTTTTTATTTTATTTTATTTTTTATATTTGGGCACTGTAGGTTTCAGGCAAAGGGGAACAAAGTCCTTGTGACATTGGTTTTGCAGACTATCATGTCTTATTTGGGCAGTAAACCAAGTGGGTGGATGAAACCCGCAGCTCCGCCAGCTGTATTGGATTAGCATTATTTATTTATTTATTTATTTATTTATTTATTTATTTATTTATTTATTTTGCCTTTTTGAGACAGAGTCTCGCTATGCAGTTGAGGCTGGTCCTGAGCTCACTTTTGTAGCCCAGGCTGGTCTCGAACTCGCACCAGTCCTCCTGCCTCAGCCTCCCGAGTGCTGGGATTACAGGCGTGAGCCACCACGCCCAGCAGATTAGCATAATTTAGAGGCTGCTGAGTGATGTGTATGTGAGCCAGGGAGGTGGAGCATATCCATCTGTCCCCAACTTACAAACTTGTATCTAATCAAAGAATGAAAAAGATGAAACATACAGAAACAAAGTAGGTTAAAATGTGGGTGACGGGGGTTCTTCTTTTCCTTTTGACAAAGAGCCCTGAGTGAGATGCAACACACACAGACGCAGCAATAAGAATACAAAATCGGTTTCCTGCCCTCTGTGGTATGTACCTGAGTACGCAGCAGCGTCTCAGCTCTGTTCATTTGCCCTGCAGCATGTCAGCACACACTCCACCCTTCCCTCCATGCTCACCTAGGAGGCCATTCAGGCCTTAACTTTCTATCTAGTCTCCCACAGTAGCATATACCCATCTTAGCGATGTTGTGTTCGTATTGTATACCAGAAGCTATCCTATATTAGGGGAAGTGGCCTCTATCCCTGTAACCCTCCCTACTTGAGACAGTAAGGAGAAAAGAGAAAAGCAGCCCAGAATTTGTTTTTGGATAGCATGAGCCAATCTATTGACTGAAAATTATTCCAACTCCTACAAAACTGGCAAGTCGGAAAGCACCAGTGAAGAGCCAAAATGAGGAGGCCCCAGGAAAGATTAACCTGGAACATGGGATGATTTAAAGCTTCTCTGTCAGTTACTACTTTTCTTTCAGATATGTTCTGCAGAGCATCCTGAGGCCTTTCAGGGGTTCACAGGGATTAGCTCTGAAATGGTCATCTTCTGCTGGTGGGGGTTCTTTGGGCCTTTGTATCCTTTTTCCAGGGCTTCAGGTAGGTGTGGTTTATCCTGCTTGAAGACTCTTTTCTATGTCTTGTTTCAGAATCTTTGTTTATTCACTCATTTTTATGGCGGCTCAGCCCACCCCGAGGGCAGGGCTGGCGCAGCATGTGGTGCCCGGGATCGAACCGCGGTTCCTGAAGCTGCCCAAGCTTTCCTAAGCAGGCACTTTAGACCACTGAGCCATCCCACCGGGCCCCTCTTTTCTATGTCTTATGGACGGCTTCATTATTCCTTAGGACAAAGCTAGTCTAGACATAAGGAACTTCTAACTATTTACTTTCCTTTTTTACAAAACAGTTCTTAGTGTAGGGTTCTTTTATAGTTTATACTTTCTTTTTGTCTTTTTTGAGACAGGGTCTTGCTGTACAATTCAGGCTGGCCTTGAGCTCAGTTTTTGTAGCCCATGCTGATCTCGAACTTGCACCAATCCTGCCTCATCCTCCCAAGCGCTGGGACTACAGGCGTGCACCACCACAGCCCCGCCTATACTTGTCTTTGCTGGCCAACTCTCACGTCTCCCAATGGATACCCTATCCATACCTGGGCATACTTTTTCTTTATGAATCAAAGTTCAAGCTGGGCATGGTGGTGCACGCCTATAACCCCAGCACTCGGGAGGCTGAGGCAGGAGGATTGGTGCGAGTTCGAGACCAGCCTGGGCTACAAAAGTGAGCTCAAGGCCAGCCGGAACTGCATAGCGAGACCCTGTCTCAAAAAGACAAAAAAAAAAAAAAAAGATCAAATATCTCTCATTTCTTTTTTTCTTTTCTTTTTAAGGACACCTGAAATATTTACTAATAGCCAACAACATTAATTTTCTTTGCATTTATTTTATAATTAATTTATTCCTGTGCCGTAAGTTTTTGTTTCTTCAGTTTCTTCTGGGATATCTTTTTCTTCTGTGCAACCTCCTCCTCTGGCTTAGGAACAATTTGTTCCTTTTCAGTAAGGATCATCTCAGTATGGCAGGGGGAGCTCATGGATGGGTTAATCCGACCATAAGTTCTGTAAGTACGGCGGCGCATCTTGGGTGCTTTGTTCACCTGGATATGTTCAATAACCAGAGAATCTACATCTAAACCCTTAAGTTCAGCATTACTCTCTGCGTTTTTAAGCATGTGTAGCAAAAATTCAGCACTCTTTTTGGGCCACCGACCCTGTGTCCAGCCCCACTGTTTGGCCTGGGCACACCTACCAACTCCACCATTGTAAAGTCGGAATGGCACACACTGCTTCTTTAATGTGACATCCTTCAGATACTTGGTGGCCTTTCGGTTATGCATACCCTTGATGGCCTGGGCAGTTTCACGTGTATTCTTAAAATGAACGTGAAGATTTGAGCCTCTTGATTTGCATGATTTTGTGGGGTTTTCTGGATCGAGAGAGTAGCGAACCATTTTCACAGGACACCACAGGCCACTTACAGGAAGGGCTCGTTTCTTTTTTTTTTTTTTTTTT
>PVJA010055936.1:0-10982 GCA_004027025.1 Myocastor coypus
CCCTCTCTCTCACACACACACACACACTATATGGTACCACATACACAGATTCACGCACCACACCCACTAAGGCACGTATGCCCCACACTGTGCCCCACTCAACACCCTCTCTCTCACAGGCCTGTGCTCTCACACAGACTCCCTCGCCCTCTCCAGCTCACAGCTTAGTGCCACCAGGATGGCTGGAGAAACCATGCTCCTTTTCCTTCTCCCTTCCTATCTAGCGCTCAACTGGTGCTTCCGGTCAGAGTGGGGAGGGAAGCCCTAACCCCCTGGGTCCACTCCCCCTGCATCCTGCTGCCCAGCGCTGCCTCCATGGGGCCTGAGTGTCTTTGAGGGTTCTGAGAACACAAGGGTTGGCAGACTAGGAGCAGGCCTGAGCCAGTGCAGCAGCAGTACCCCACTTCTCTAAACAGAAAGGCTCCCTCAGAACCCTACAGCCCAGCCCGAGGAGAGGGCATTTCCCTGTTCCTAGAGCTGGGACACAAGAGTTCTGGGTTCTGACTGCAGACAGGAAACTGAGGATCCAAGAGGTTCTGTAAACTTCCAAGTTAATCCAACCGGAAACAGTGCCTCCAGTTCCTCACAGCAGGGCCGGGGAAGGGATCTCCCCTCAAGGCCATCCCAGGGCACAGAGATGACTCTGCTTTTGTGTGAAGTAGAGAGATAAGGCTGCATTCTCTGGCTTAAGAGAGTTTGGGTGGCAGTCCGTTATGCCCTGGGACCCACACAAGCCGCTTCACCATGCTAGTCCTCAGTGTGTTCAGCCATAAGTTGAGGGTGAGAAAAGGGCACAGGGTATGTCCCTCTGAGTCAGGGGGAACTGGGGAGACGCAGCAGGTGAGCTAGCTGTGGGGAGCAGTGGGTCCAGCGCCTGATTTGAGGAAGCACTGCATGAACACATCTTCCCATTGTCACTGCATGTCCTTGACCCATCTGTAATGACTACTAAAGCCACACAGGCCCAAATCCAAGGCAAAATGTTCATGCCAGAAAGGGACCTTCTGAGTCCACACCTCACTCAGTGCAGTGAAGCATCAGCTCATGAAACCCATTGGAACCCATGACTTAGGGCAACAGAAAGCATCAACTGCTCCCCCCCATGGGGGGGGTAGGTTGGTGTCCCCACCCACCTTACCCCAGCCCTCTATCCCTCGGTCCTCCAGCAGGGTCCTTAGGTACCTCTCAATTCCACCCAGCACCCATCCTAGCTCTGGCTGCAAATGCAACCTTTGTTCTGACCACCTACCTGGCTTCTTTGTGTTCTCTCTGCTACACCAAGCTGCGAATGCTACCTGCTACCGAGCTTCTTCTTCTCAGGGATTCTGCTTGGGGGAGTTTCTTTTCAGGTAAATTAACCAACAGCTAACTGCCTTCAAAGCCTGGGGGGCCCCTGGAACCCTGGGTGGTGCCTCTGGGCAGATGCTCCCAGCCTTGCCACGGGGGGGGGGGGCGGGGGGCTGCAGACTGGGTGGGCAAACAGCCGACTGTGTGGAGGGGCCCCTGAGTAAGTGATGACGCATGGACGTGGCCGAGGCGAAGGGCTCATTTTTTACTCAATAGCTGTCTTGACAAGAGAAAAACAAACACGTAGCAAACAGAACATCTGTGGGGGCATCAGGAACCCCAGGGCTACTGACTAAAAGCAAAGCCTGGGCTGTGACAGGAGGGACCCAGCTTGTGAGGCTGCCCAGGAGGGTCTGTCAGCGCCAGGCACCCTAGGACCACACTGAGCAGGTGCACACAGTATGTTCCTGTTAATTACCTTTCTCTGCACTCATGCACCTGCCTACTTGCTACCATCTACCCCTTCCATTAAAGTAAACCTGGGATTTTCAGGGTCAATCTTTATGTTACCCTGCCACCCACTTCCATGCAAATTGGGGCCTTTTCTAGCAGATAGGCTTTGGGGAACACCAGGCCTGGCAAGACTGGGGGCAGGGGGCTATAAGTCAGAGAAAGCATGGGAGGGCCCAGAGAAGGAAAGGAAAGACCAAAGAGCAAGCATATGAACCCATGAGCAGGCCCCAAGATTGGAACACAGCAACTAGGCAGAGGAAGCACTGCCTCAGCCACAGAAGGTAGAAAGGGTGCTGCTGGGTAGGCAAAGCAGGAGATAGCCCACAGCAGTAAGCAGGCAGGGCCACTGAGAGGGCCACCCTTCTGGCTGCCTAGGGTGGGATCAAGGGGCAGAGACTCTAGCTCAGCAGCTAAAGTGTGAGCCTAGGAGCCCCACATAGGGCAAAAGGTTCAGTGACATTTGGCAGACAGAGTTGGCTTTACTGACAGCTGCCAGAGGGCATCTGGTGCCTTTGACCCCAAGTAGTGCTGGGCTCCTGCCTTCTCACCCTCAGGCCATACCCTGAGAATTTAAAGAGAGTGGCTGGCCCTCATCTGCTTCCCTTCTAAAAGCCAGGAAGCCATGTGATCACTGCTGGTGAGTGGCACCTTCTCCTTCACTCAGGTCGACAAGAAGACTCAGCCGTGGGACCATGTGAGGAATGCAGCAATGGGTGGGCATAGTGGCAGGGGGCATCCCATTACAGTGTGAGGAGAGCACCTTATGTTCTCTGCACACTGCTCCTGCCAGGCAGACAGTGGTTTTCAAACTGTTGTCCCCAGATGTTTAGAGCTGCTGGGAACCCCCAGGGCCCAGACCCAGGCCCAGGCCCAGGCCTGCTGAACAGCAGTTCTGGGCGCATTGTCCTGCCTCAGGCCCCCAGGAATGGCTGGTGCAGACTCAAGCTGAGCACCCTGAGCAGTGACACAGCGCTGACTTTGAAGATTTAACCTGCATAGAGGGACCCAGTCTGGGAAAGTGTTCTACTCTCCCTGGCCTGGTCCTCTTCCTCTTGATCAACAAAGTCACAGTGGTGCTCGCTTTGGGCAGCAGCTCATACCTGCAATCCCAGCTGCTTGGGAGGCTGAGGCAGGAGAAGCAGGAGTCTGAGCCCAGCCTAGGCAACTTAGTGACAACCAAGCAATCAGTCGGTCTCCAAGTAAAATTGTAAAAGAGCTGGGGATAAAGCTCAATGATAGAGCACACATAGATTCAGTTCCTAAGGCTAGACAGAGAGAGAGAGAGAGAGAGAGAGAGAGAGAGACAGAGAGAGACAGAGAGAGACAAAGAGACAGAGAGACAGAGAGACAGAGAGACAGAGAGACAGAGATTCAGGTAAGTTAATTCATGTCAGTGCCCCTATCATCATTCCTAGCACAGAGTAAGTTCTCAGGGCAAGGGTGCTGAAGTCCCAGGGCCATCGGACATAGTCACAGTAACTGCAGGGAGACATGCACAATTCCACCAGGCAGCTCTCCTTAACGGCTTTGCATTTAAGGCCCACATCAACAATACTGCTAGGAACACACTACCACTGTGGTCAAAATGCCATCATTTCCTCTTGATAGAGGAGAGAGTAGGGCTTAAGGAAGTTTGACAACTACCCCTGGGCCCATGACTATTGAGGGAGAAATGGGGAGATGCACCCCAGCAGCCTGGCTGCCAAGTCTGTGCTCTGCCCCATGGTAGCATCTGGAAGAGTGGCTCCCCATGACCCCCACCTGCCTGCACCATGAAGACAGGATCCTAGCATTCTTAAAAAAAAATTTGGAGACCCTTCTCTATCCTCAGGTGTGAGAATGGTTGCAGTCCTGGGTCGGCAAGGGGAGGTTGAACCAAATTTCTCACCATATCCACGCCAGTCACCAGGATATTATGAGAAAGTGTAAAGGACTGAGATTTGTCCTCTATGTGAGATCAAAGAGAAAGACATGGAAAGTGATCAGAGACCCAGGGACAGCCTGCAGCTGCAGCCCAGGCCCCAGCTGGGGAGAGGTCTGCTGGTGCCCCCATGTGATGACATGCCAGGGCTGGAGCATCCTCCCGGGAGCTCTTGGAGGGGCGGCCTAGGCCTGAACAAACGCAGTAGCTGCTCAGGCATCTAGCAGAGTTCATCCTTTAGGTGAGGTACCAAATGTGTTAGAGGTGAGGGTTTCATTGATAGGCTGAGGGTTTTTGCCCCAAGCATGCTTCCTGCTCCTGCTCTGCTCTCGGGGGCAAAGGGATTCCCTCTGTCTGTGTCAGGTTTCAGAGACAGGGAGCAAAACAGAAGTGTAGTGAAAACAGGGAGAGAGGTACACAGGGCTGCAGCTTCATATCAAATTCTGTAGCAGTGCTGGAGACGGAGAATTCTAAATAAAATCTGCTCACAACAACCCCAGTCTCCTCTCCCCAATATTCCAAGCATACGAAGACACACGGCTGCCAGGAGGCTCTGTCCTGCCTCAGCCACTGTCCAGCTGCACCGTTCTTGGACAGCTTGTTTTGCCACTCATTTATCTCCTCCAAAATGGGTTCAAAGCCTCTACTACAGCAGGTGGTGAGAATCAAGTAAAAGATTACACAGGATGCCATACACAGTGCCAGCCATAAGATAGGCACTCAATGGGAGCAGACTATTACTAGTAAGGATTCACAAAGAAAAAACGCTGATGAGATAACACCTCCAAAACCAACTGTGAACAAAGGGAGACCAGCCAGCAGAGGGGGCGGGAGGCAGGGGGAGTCCACATTCAAGTTCCCAAATCCTTGGAAGAAAGGCATGCGGAGGGAACCGTCACCGCAGGAACAACAAAATAAGAAAATTTGCACCAGACAACGCACTCACACTCGGCAGACGCTGCTAAATGGTTTCCAATTAATTAACTGATTACATGATAGAACAGAAGGGGATTCGAAAGAGTGCTGTTGACCTTTAAGAATAATTAATATCATCAGGATAGCAAACTCATCCAAGGAAAATAATGAGGAACATTTTAATATTACATTCAAAAGCTCTGGATGGGGAGGCAGATGGGCCATATCGAAGCAGAGCCCTGGCCTCCTCCTCCATCTCTGGCTTCCTGTCTCCTTTTTCCCAGCACCCACCCCTCCCACCCAGCTGCTCTCTCCTCATCCTGAGAGGTCTGAGAAGACCACAGAGACCTGAGGACCTCCCATTCTGCACCCAACAGCTGCCACCTTGGCCAGCGCTGTGGCCACTCTGCAGACCCCACAGCCAAGCTTGCTCACCAATGGCCTTGCTCTTTTGAAAAAAGAAAAAAAAGAAAAATCAACAAAACTGAGAGGCAGACCACAACACTCACTGAGGTAGGCAGCCCTGTAAGAGTCCACCAGCCCCCTATACAGTTGAGTATCCAGAAGCCTCCCTCCCTCCGTTGGGCTTCTTTTTTTGTTGTTGTTGTTGTCTTTTTGAGACTGGGTCTCACTATGCAGTTCAGACTGACCTTGAACTCACTTTTGTAGCCCATGCTGGTCTCGAACTCACAACAATCTTCCTGCCTCAGCCTTTCAAGTGCTGGGATTACAGGTGTGCACCACCACACGTGGCTCGTTGGGCTTCTGACAGGGTCAATACCTGAAGAAGACACTGCCCATGTCTGGGGCAGGTGCCTCAATTCAAGCTCCCACCTCACAGCCCTGATGGACTGGATTATACTGCATCTGATGGTGACCAGCCCATGGATCTAGAAGGTCAAGGACTCATCCTTCTTTGTCATCATTCTGTCCCTAGCTTTCTGGAATCATGGTGGTATTGAACTGGCCTGAAATGAGCCTTACGTCTTAGATGGCCTTGCTTGGTATGCTGGCTCCTCTCAGAAGTTCTCAGTCATCTTCCATGGCTCCCTGATCTCTCCCTCCCTAGCCACTTCCTCCACACAACTGGTTCCCCATCCCATGCATTCAACCCTTCGTTAATGCTAATGACATCACCAAATAATTCATCTCTCAACAGTGTAGCTTCCTATCACCCAAAGTGCTCCCTAAGCATAACAATGTGACCCTTGCCCCTTTGGGTCCAGATGCCTGGTAACATACATAATATGCAGTGGGTTCTCAGTAAGTGATGACTGAGTGAGCCCAAACATAAACGCAAGTAGTGCAGATTAAAAAAATAATAAATAAATAAATAAATAAACAAATAAATAGAGTCAAAGTGGGAAAAAATCTTGAAGACATAAGGGTAGGCAAAAAGTTCATGGACACATATCAAAATGCACATTTAACATTTGAAAGCATCAACAAATGGGACCTCCTCTGGGTAAGAAGTTTCTGCATGTCAAAGGAAATCACCAACAGAGTGAAAAGACAACCCACAAATTTTGAAAAGATTTTAACTAGTAAGTATTCAAACAAAGGTCTTCTATCTAGAATCTACAAAGAACTAAAAACCATTAGCGTTCCAAAATTCGAAGACCCAATCCAGAAATGGGCATCTGAGATGAACACTCACTTCTCAGAGAAAGAAATACAGCAAGCCTACAAATACATAAAGAAATGCTCCACATCGCTAGCCATTCATGAAACACAAATTAAAACAACACTGAGATACCATCTCACCCCAGACAGAACGGCTACCATAAAGAAATCAACCAGCAACAAATGCTGGAGAGGCTGTGGGAAAAAGGAACTCTTCTCCAGTGCTGGTGGGAATGCAAATTGGTGCAACCATTATGGGAAGCAGTGTGGAGGATCCTTACAAAACTAGAACTGGAAGTTCCGTTCAATCCAGCTATCCTCCTACTGGGAATCTTCCCAGAAGAACTGAAAACATCATACCATAGCGATATCTGTGCACCTATGTTTATAGCAGCCCAATTTGTAATAGCCAAATCTTGAAAACAACCAAAATGCCCATCATTTGAAGAATGGTTGAAAAAAATGTGGTATTTTTATACAATGGAATATTACTTAGCTATAAAGAATGACAAGCTGGAAGACTTCATATATAAATGGATGTATATTGAACATATACTCATAAGTGAAACAAACCAGACCTACATATGTAAATATCATATGATCTCCCTAGTGTAAGAACTCTAAAGAAATAAGGGCCGGGGAGATAGCTCCACAAGTGCCTGCCTGGCAAGTGCAAGGTCATGAGTTCGAACACTGGTCCCACCAAAATAAAATAAAATAAAGAAGAAATTTTAAAAATGAAGGGCATAACACAGCTGAATGTGTCATGGATTAAACAACAAAGTGACTGGAAGCAGAAAAGAGAGGAAACATAGCAGGAGCAAAACCATGCACTTATATACAGAGGATAAATCAGATATTGGTCCTAAGAACCTTCAAAAAATTGATCACATTGATCATAACACCACGCAATACTAAAACTATGCTTGGAATGTCTGTCATTGTTGTCTTTTAGATGTGCACTGCTTCCAATGTAAACTCAGTTACTGTTATAATGGTTGGAACAACAACAACAACAAAAGGTATTAATTAAGAGTAAGAGACAGGGCAAAATGCCATAGGCTTGACAGGCTACAATTTTGTACATTCTTGGATTTCTAAATGTCTGCATAAAAATGTGTAACTGCTTTTATCACATTCTATTATTAGAATATCAATGATTGATGGAAAGTACCAATTTCAAGCTAAGTCAAAGATGTTTGATGTTTAGAAAGCCAGTGATGTTAAGCTCAATCCCCTATGTTATAGACTAATAGTATCATGAAGTTTCTCTGCTGGAGCGTTGACAATGTAAGTTAACAGACAAAAAATTGGAGAAAAAGAGCTACGAGGATAGCCAATATTTTGGCCCTAGCCCTTCAGGGTCAGCAAGAACTCAGGACATAAGAGAACCTGTGCTGTAACATCCTATAACTCAGAGGTGTCCCAAATTTTCTGATCAAGGAGATTATGGGACCTCAGAGGAAAGGGATAAATGAACTATAGTGGGTCTAAAGAGAGTCACTCAGAGAAAAAACATTCTCTCAGGCTTTCACAGAAAGCACACTGGTCAAGCAATAGCCGTGACTCATCCTGAAGGTTGATACTTACAACAGTTCCACAAAGTTTGAAAGTTAATCCTGAGGGGATTTGACCTTGGAAGATACAAAAGATGAATGTTTTGGTATACAGGTCTTGCTTTATCCTAGCGGAAAAGCTTAATTACGAGACATAAAGCGCAGAACTAGATTAGTATGATGAGCTGTAAGAGGCTTAAATCAGCAACCTCCAACATTGCCAGTTTCACTGTTAACCAACTGCAATTTTGGAACACTGGACTATGTATACATCTACTTCCTTTCAGTTCAAAGAGAAGAATTTCTTTGATTTTTTTTCTTTCTTTACCAATATCGACTGGAAAATGTACCATGTCTACACCTTGTGCTCTGTATTACTATTATGAGGACAATATGCTATGTGTCGATTATTGTGAATATACTACTAATATGTTGTGAAACTATCATATTGATATTTCTTATTAAAAGTAATTTTAAAAAGCCATACAAAAAAGATTCACAGTCTTTACTCTCTCCAGATAATTCCAAGGATATGAGATTAATTCATTCAATTAAATCCTAGTGACAGGCAACCAAATATGCTGCTCTGTCCAGTTCGTGTCTGTTGTTCTGGAATCCCATTTAGTTTTTCTTTCCCTTTCAAGGGTGTATTATATGATCACTCCATTTACTGAGTGTCATTGTGTGCCCATCCTCCTTCTCACTTACAGCAAGAAACAAAGGAGAAAAGCGAATTTTCAAAGCAAGAACAAGTTTGGTATCACTCTGGCTGCTCTGTGTGGAAGGGCAGCCTCTGCTCACTCGCTCAGCACACCTAGTGTGGTTCCTACTCCACGCTGTTAAATGCCAGACCCTGAGTGCGTGGGGTGAACAGAACGTAATTCTCCATGGAAGTCCGTTCTTCCACAAGAATCTGGGGAAGGTGTGTGGACCAGCATGGAGTCACTTTTGTCTCAAAATTTGCATTGTTCCCAAGGTCTTGACCCTTTGCTGTCCTCAAGTGCTTCCACAGCCTACCTCAGCCCTCATATCCAAGCATGGCAGCTGATCCACAGCAGGTGCCCTTGCCCTAAAATATCTGTAGTTATCTCTGACCCCTAGAGTGCAGGAGTCACCGAATATTTGCAAGAAACGGCAGTGACAGAGACAAGAGATGTCAGAGAACAATCCTCAGAACCTTGTAACTCCACGGAAACCAGCTTCCCCTAGACTCAGCCTTATTTCCCGGGTCCCATCTGTCTACATGTAGCGTAGAAACTCTCTCACCCAAGCTTATACCCAGCTGCCACACAGCTCATGAGCTGGCAAAGCCCACGTGGCTTTGTGCTTGCTCACAGGCTCTCCATGAGCACCCCTCTGTCCCTTGGTTGCAGTGGCACCAGCTCCTTTCTTGCCTTCCCTGACTGCTGGGGGCAGTCAGGCTTTCCTTAGGAGCTGGATCCGGGAAGGAGCCTACTGCCCTCTCCACCCACCCTGCCCCACCTCTGCCTCACTTCAGTGTCAGCCAAAAATATCTCTTTTCTCCTTTTAATTACTTCTCTGTTAGTGCCCTCATGACTCAGAGGCTTTAATTTATTCACCAAACAATGTCATTGCACCACTGTTTTCTATAATTTATACCATGTATAGGCAATTGGCCTCTGTTGTTCAATTCTGCAAAATATTTGGGAAATGCAGAGGTCATTCCTATTCCCCATGTCCTTTGTCCTGCAGTGACAGGGCAGTGTACATGACTACTTTTATAGGGCAGATACAAGATCAGAATTCTCATCCCACTTGGAGTATTTGGAGCACAGAGCCACCCCTGCCCCACTCAGTTTCACTCAGGAAGCTGTTTCATTACCTTCCCTGAGGATGAGAAATAAATGTGAAGTGAGTTGGGGAGAGGATTTCTCTACAGAGACAAAGCACTCTCCGTTGAGACTTTGAGAAATGAGAGAAAGAAAATGAGACTCAAGGATCACACAAGCACAAGCACTGGCCCTTTTGGGAGGACCACAGAATCAGAATTTTCAAACTATATTCTTATTATTTATAGTTCTGGGCGCAAAACACAGGAAGTCTGCATCTTGCTCACAAATACTACTGAATAAAAGCACATAGATAAATTTCCCAGAATGGTTTGACTTTCACAAGTCTTACAATGAGGGCACTAAACCCAACTAACTCCATCTTATGCCAGCACTACTAGGGCTGACCTCAACTTAATTTAAAACCTTGAGCTTTGAACATAAGTGCAAACAATTAATTAACTTGCTAATCATTTTCCCTGCTATGGGGACTTTTCCATAGTTATTAACAATAATCATGTGAGTAAACTGAAGAAAATTGCGATACAGAAATAATTTTCTGAGAAATTGGAATAATGAGCAACATTTATTGAGTGCTTGTTAACAGCTAATTACTATATTTTTTAAAGATATTACTCCACTGAATCTTCTCAACATTTTATGGTCCTTGTTATTATGACGATTTGTTCTCATTTAACAAATGAAGAATCCATGCTTTAGAGGTTAGGTGTTTAGCTGAAGGTCAAGAAGCTGCTAGTGTTCAAGTAGGGTCTGAGTCCACCTTGTCTAGTTGTACAATCCACTCCTGGAGCATTCTACTGCAGTGTGCGTTTGCATATGTGTGTGTGTGTGTGTGTGTGTGTGTGTGTGTGTGTGTGTGTGTGCATGTGTGTGTGTGTGTGTGTGCCTACTCATGTGCACTAGTCAGAAACTGTCTTGAAGGATGGGGAATAGAATAAGCAGCTTCTCAGCAAGTGCAAGGTCTTGAGTTCAATCCCCAGTACCACAAATAAATAAACCAACCATACCAAAATTTTGGGCCATCAAGATAGCTCAGAAATCTAAACAGCCTGCTTAGGCAAACTTAGGCAAGCATAGGAACTGCAGTTCTATCCCTGGCACCATATTTTGCACTAGCCCCACCCCAAGGGTGGCCTGAGCCAGCCACAAGAAAAGAAAAGAAGAGAAGAGAAGAGAAGAGAAGAGAAGAGAAGAGAAGAGAAGAGAAGAGAAGAGAAGAGAAGAGAAGAGAAGAGAAGGGAAGAGAAGAGAAAAGATGCCGGGCGTGGTGGTGCATGCCTGTAATCCCAGTACTCAGGAGGCTGAGGCAGGAGGATCGATGCAAGTTCGAGACCAGCCTGGGCTACAAAAGTGAGC
>PVJA010055937.1:0-10970 GCA_004027025.1 Myocastor coypus
AAAAAAAAATGGAAAATAGGGCCTTTACCAGATATATGTCCCACCTTATTATAAAAGATACCTAGTAGATTGAAGTGCCTGTTCAGACAGATGTAATTAAATAACTTTTTGTGGCTTAGGGATATAGCTCAGCAGCATAAACACCTGCCTGGCAACACAAGGTCTCAAGCTCCTCCAACAGCCAAGTTCCTCAGGAAAGCCAGTATGATAGGTCTCCTGGCAAAATAGTCCAAGAAAACCAGCCGCTTCCAACAGCTTCTCCAAACAGTTTCCCAAACAGCCTCTCTTCTGCAGTTCTGCTTCTAATGCTGCTAGCAGTAATCCTCAGGTGGGCCTCCCACACCCAGCGCTATGCTGGTTCAGTTCATCTACATGTTGACCACCAATTAGCGATGCACTACACTGTGAGTGGAGGACCTGCTTCCTAGACAACTGTTTTTTTTTTGTTTTGTTTTGTTTTGTCTTTTTGAGACAGGGTCTCGCTATGCAGTTCAGGCTGGCCTTGAGCTCACTTTTGTAGCCCAGGCTGGTCTCAAACTCGCACTGATCCTCCTGCCTCAGCCTCCCAAGTGCTGGGATTACAGGCATGCACCACCACGCCCAGCTCTAGACAACTTGTTCACATGGCTATTTTATGGAGACCTCCTTTTCTCTGGCTTTTTCCAGATTTCACTTGAGTGACCTCATGACATAGCAGATTACTTCCTCTCATTTAGTGACCCAAGAGACAACAGCAAAGAAAAGTGTTCTTTATAATCTAATCTCTGAAATAATAATTCTGCTCATTTGAAGCAGTGCATAATGAAGTTGTATACAGGGGTTATAGCTCACTGTAGAGACCTTCTTTATCATGTGTTAAGACCTAGCACTGGACACAATGAATTTATGGGCATATTTTCAAGCCACCACACTATCAGTTTTTGCTTATGAAGGAACATATTCTTTCTACCTAGACTGATCGAAACTAGGTTTTGATTATTTGGAAATGAGAACATGCTCCACTACAGTAGGTAAAGAAAGTTCATGGAAGCTTTATTCCTAAGTAAAATCTGAAGAACTGGATGTGGTGGTGAGTGATGAGTGTCGGGCTATAATCCCAGCTACTTGGAATGTTGAAGTAGGAGGTCCACAAATTCAAACACAGTGTGATAGTTAATTGATTGTGTCAATTTGAGTAAAAAAGCCCAGTTAAATTGGCTCAGCAGAGTTCTGGGCATAGAAGATCCACCCTGGGGAGGATTACCACCAGAATGATATAAAACAAACAGAATGATTGATTGTTTCTTCTAAGGAGCTCCAGTCTTTTCCTTCACCTTGGACGTCATGTCCTGGCTTCCAGCATAGACCCTCTGTTCTCCTGACACAGTATAGTGTTGTGTGTGACATCACATTGAGTTCCAGGCTTTCCGCTGTATCCTTTGAATCTGTAGTATGCAGGGAGACTTTTGCACTCTTCCACATCTGACTATGTAGGGTTTCATTATAAGGCAGTCTTAGGAATTCTTTTTTTTTTTTTTTTTTAAATGTTCTGGTTATTTTTTTTTTTAAAGCATTTTATTTTATTTTTCTTGCTTCAGAACTTTTTGCTTGTTTATTTATTTTTATGGCTGTCTCAGCCTGCCCTGAGGGCAGGGCTGGCACAGCATGTGGTGCCGGGGATCCAACCGCAGTCCCTGCAGCCGCCCAAGCTTTCCTAAGCAGGCGCTTTAGACCACTGAGCCATCCTGCCGGGCCCCAGGAATTCTTATGTATTTGTATATCTTTCATTAAATCTGCTGCTTGTTTGCTTTCTTTCTTCCTTTCTTTCCTTTTCTTTTTGAGACAGGGTTTCACTATGTAGTCCACGCTGCCCTTGGGCTAACTATGTAGCCCAAGGTGGCCTCAAATTTTCCCCTGCCTCCTGAGTACTGGGATTACATGCATGTGCTATCACACCCAGCTTTAGTAAGCACTGACTGATACAGAATTAGGTAGCAGGAATGACTCTAGAGTACCAAAATTGTAAAGATGAAATTCTTTAATGGCTTGCATACCAAGTACCAGGTAATGTGTTACTCTGCTCAAGCAAGGACACCACATCTGTACAGTGTAGGCAATTTTGGACAACCCTGTCTCATAATAAAATGTGAAGGGCTAGTGATGTAGCTTAATGGTAAGCACTTACATAGATTGTAAGGCTTCAGGTTCAATCCCCAGTACCATGAAAACAAACAACAAATTCCCTGAAAGCAAGAGTATTTCCACATAATTCCATTTATATATTTATTTATTTATTTAGTCTTTTTTTGAGACAGGGTCTCACAATGCTGTTGAGGCTGGCCTTGAGTTCACTTTTGTAGCCCAGGCTGGTCTTGAACTCGCACCAATACTCCTGCCTCAGCCTCCCGGAGTGCTGGGATTACAGGCGTGAACCACCATGCCCAGCCATTTATATATTTATATAAGGTTCAAAGCTGGGTGTAGCATACCATGCCAGACACACACACACACACACACACACACACACACACACACACACTATGCTAAGCCAGCAGTGTGGTGGCATGTCTGTAATCCCAGCACTAGAAAGGCAAAATCAGGAAGATCACAAGTCTAACTCTGTGTAGTGAGACCCTGCATTAAAAAAAGAAGAAGAAAAAGAAAAGGCTGTGTGTGGTGGCACACCTGTAATCCCAGCACTTGGTAGGCTGAAGTAAGAGGATCACTACCAGTTTGAGGCTACCCTCAGCTACTTGGCAAGTTTGAGGCTAGCCTGGAGTATAGAGTGAGTCCCTGTTTCAAAAAAACAAACAAAAACACAACTCTTTAGCCAGGTATGGAGGCACACACCTGTAATCCCATCACTTGAGAGGCGCCTGGAGTTTGAGACCCTATCTCAAAATAACAGACATCCTGTCGAAACAATGACATAAAAAACAGCAACAACAACGATAACACCAGGTTTTTTTTTTTTTTTATCTTTTTGAGACAGGGTCTCACTACGCAGTTCAGGCTGGCCTTGAGCTCACTTTGGTAGCCCAGGCTGGTCTTGAACTCGCACCGATCCTCCTGCCTCAGCCTCCCGAGTGCTGGGATTACAGGTGTGAGCCACCACACCCGGCTAACACCAGGTTTAAAAGAGGGCAAAACTCACACCTGTAGGCAGAAGGATCAAAAGTTAAGTTAGTGTTAATAGTTTAGTATAACTTGCCACAAAATAGACTATAGAAGGTCTGAGTATGTAGCTCAGTGGGAAAGCACACCTGGGTTTAGTTCCACAGTACTGCAAAATCAATCATGTATACACTGCTGCTAGAACTCTGAACAGAGTTGTAGTTGTCTTTGGTGGGGCTAGGGATGGAGTGGTTAAAACTGGTAGGAAAAACATAAGGGAGGCCTCTAGGATGTTGATACTGGTTTTGTCTTACTCTAGCAGAGCTTACACCTCTATGTTTGCTTAATAAAGATACATTAAATTATGCTCATGCTTTATCAATATCGTTACATTTTAATTTAAAATCTTAACTTTAACCAGGCAGGGTGTTATAGGCCTGTAACCTCAGAACTCAGGAGCCTGAGGCAGGATTGCCATAAGTTCTAAGCCAGCCTGAACTATAGAGAGAGGTTTTCTCTCAAAAAAAAAAAAAAAAAAAATCTTACTTTTGAAAAGTCACTTAGAGACAATTAAATCACCATCTGAAAAACCAGGATTTGATGACTGTAAAATTAACTTGTGAAAATATCTGTCTTTTAATGGGGGTCAAGGATATAGCTCAGTGGCACAAGTGCCTGCCCAACAAGGTAAAGGTCCTGAGTTCTATTCCCAGTACCAACAAATTTTTAAAAAACTATTATCTTTTAATGGGATTCTGTTAATCATGCACTGAAATATCTTTTCAATGTTTTCTCTATGCATGCTAGGCACCCATAATACTGTAGTTATGCTTGGTCTTGTGATTTGACATAAGATGGAATGACAGCCAAAGTGACATGTGCAGTCTGAGGATGTAGTTCAGTGGCACAGTGCCTGTTGGGTAAGCATGAAGTCCTAGTTTGATTCCTGGTACCCCCTCCACCCCAAAAAAGTGGCATGTGCTACTTCTGGATTTAGGCCTTGAAACAGCCCTTTAATTTCTTTTCCTGTCTACTGAAAATGAAAGCAACACAATGCAGTCATTCAATGGCAAGACCCTGGGGTGTGATGGAATAATAATGCAAAGAACCCACATTCTAGAATAACTACAAGATCAAAGATGCCCTTTCTATGGTCCCAATCTTCTAAGATGTATAAAGAAAGAAATCCTTAAAAGCCATAGTACTGTTGGCTGTTACACTGTTTCCTTTTAATTGGACATCTTTTTTTTTTGTTTTGTTTTGTTTTGTTTTGTTTTGTTTTTTGAGACAGGGTCTCACTATGCAGCTCAGGCTGGCCTTGAGCTCACTTTTGTAGCCCAGGCTGATCTCGAACTCGCACCGATCCTCCTGCCTCAGCCTCCTGAGTGCTGGGATTACAGGCATGCGCCACCACGCCCGGCTTAATTGGACATCTTTTTTGACTCTTCATGTCAGATCAATTTGAGAATGTTTGAGATGTTGCTGGGCAATTAAATTTCAACATGTACTATAAATATAATCTATACTATGTGAAAATTTAAAAACATTTATGCCTTTTATAATTTTCTCAAAGAGAATTTTGATTACTTTTTTTTTTTTTTTTTTTTTTTTTTTTTTTTTTTTTTTTTTTTTTTTTTTTTTTTTTTTTTGTCTTTCCTTGAGCTCATTTTTGTAGCCCAGGCTGGTCTCGAATTCGCGCCGATCCTCCTGCCTCAGCCTCCCGAGTGCTGGGATTACAGACGTGAGCCACCACGCCCGGCTTGATTACTTTTTTTTTAGACTTTTGTATAGTAGGGTCTACTAAAAACTGAAATTGCGACCTCCTTCAAGTAGTACTTTAGAATATCTGAGCAGCACATCAGGACATGTTTATTAAATGAAGTATTCTATCTGGGGAACTTTATGGTACCCCTCTTTTTGCCTCCTCCAGGTACTGGAGATCGAACCCAGGGCCTTCATCCTAATCTACGTCCTCAGTCTATTGACCAACTGATAGTCAGGATCTCACCGTATTACCCAGGCACAGTTACAACTTGAGAGCCTCCTACCTCCTACCCGGCACGATATATCATTCTGATGGGTGCAAAGCATTGAGTCAACTCGCAGAAAGCATTAAGAAACCTAAACCCTGTAATCCCGAGGAGGGCGTGGCGACACAAACCCGGGACACTGGAGACGCCGTGCACGAGTCTGTGACACACTTCCGGCGCGACGCTAGCTCTCCACGCCGGGACCGGGGTGTGGGGGAGGGAGGCGGTTAGTGGGCTTTAGCGCCTTTTCCGACGGCGGTAGATTTGAAGAGCCTGGAAGGACTGGGCCCAGAGAAGGGGGCATTCTGGCGGCACAGGTAGGCGACTCCAGAACCGTGCTGTTTTGGTGGCGTCATCTGCTTCAGTCGCGGTAGGAGAGCGGGAAGGCCCGGGACAGAGGGGCGGAGCTGGCGCGTCCGGACAGGCTGAGTTAACAGCCTTCCCTTTGGGGTGCGTGGACTGCTCGGGCCCAGAGGGGCCCCGAGGCCGGAGGCACTGCCTTGGCCGGCGTGGGCGGCCTCCAGCGCGGCCTTAGGGGCCCGGGAAGCGGCCCTGCCTCCGCCAGCCCCCACCCTCCTCTCTGGGCCGCGCACCTCGCTCCCTGACGCATTTTGCCGCACAAGCTGTAATATGGCGGCAGCGACGGCGGCCTGAACTCCGAGGAGCCAGGCCGCTTTTTGGATGCTTCACAAACGTAAGACTGAATGTGGCAGCGGGTAGGTTGGGATGGCTGGTGGGGAAAGACATGGCACAACCTGATGTCCTGTCAAGTTAGGGTCAGGGAGGGCAGGGGAGAGTGAATCACAGGGATTAATATTGGCTACAATTGTTTCCTATCCTGACCTTTACCTCGCAGAGGACGGCTACTTTCGTGCATACTTACATTCTTGTAAAAGTCAAGTCCAAAGCATTAGCTTTACCGCTTTCGAAGTTTTTCCACATTTTCGAGGATCTGTGATCGGCGCAGGCCTGGTACTCCAGAAGGAAAGGGATGATTTTCAAAGTACCCACCGTATGCCTTAAAGAAAAATTAGCCAGTTTGACCCGTCTTTGGTTATTTAAGGCCTAGAGTCTTAAGTATACCGGCGAGAGGAATGCCAACACGTTCTAGAAACATTATAAAAGCACCATTTTGTGTGTTGAATGTTTGTCCACAAAAGTACATTCAGTGCGGCACTAAATTTTTTCCAGTAGTGGTCACAAATACATCTCAAGCCCAGTTAGATGTTCGAGGAATTTGTAAGGCTGCTGCTCACTTTCAAAAGGTAAAACCAGAAAGGAGAAAAATATATGTGTGTTTATGTTACTTTCATTTTGTTACCAGAGATAATTAATTGCTAGTTTGTAACAGCATTTGGGGAGGTGGGCGTTTACATTTTGAAATAACACCCTAAAATCCAGAAAAGACAGATAACTAAAAGGCTTCTTCTCATGTTTTGCATGTACTTGAAACTATTAACTGTTTAGTACCCCTACACACACACACCTTTAATTATCTGGGATGGAGTTTTTTTCCTAACAGTTTACATACTTCTCTTAAACCAAGGTCGTTGGGCAATGCTTTCCAATTTCTTTATGATTCAGGACTTTTTGTTTTTTCAGACAAGGTCTCACTTTTGGTGCAGGCCAGCCTTGAACTCACTGTGTAGACCAGGCTGGTCTTAAACTCTCAGGGATCCTCCTTAGCCTCTGAAGTGCAGGATTACAGGCATGTGCTGCCACACCTCATTTATGAAAAATAAATCCTTTTTTTTTTTTTTTTTTTTTTTTTTTTTTTTTTTTTTTTTTTTTTTTGTCTTTTTGAGACAGGGTCTCGCTATGCAGTTGAGGCTGGCCTTGAGCTCACTTTTGTAGCCCAGGCTGGTCTCGAACTCTCACCAATCCTCCTGCCTCAGCCTCCCGGAGTGCTGGGATTACAGGCGTGAGCCACCACGCCCGGCTACATTCCCAATTCTTGAAAATTTTTTTGTTTGAGGATGGGTTTGAATTTATGATACTCTGCCTCAGTTTGCTAGTGTGCTGGGATTGCAGGCCTGTGCAGTTAGGCTTGGCATATTTTCACATTCTTTTGGGTTTTCTTTTATTTTGTTTTTTGAGATAGGATCTCACTGTGCACTCCAGGCTGGCCCTTGAACTCATGGTGATCCTCCTTCCCCAGCCTCCCAACTGCTTGGCTTGCAGGCCACCATGCTTGGGATGTTTGTTTGTTTGTTTTATATTGGAGCTTGAACTCAGCCTTGTGCACACTTCCAGTCTGGTTTATTTTTAATCTTTTTTTTTTTTTTTTTTTCTTTAAACAGAGTCCCAGCATGTAGTTCAGGTTGGCTCTAAATTCATACCAGTCTTCCTGCCTGAACTTCCCGAATGTTAGGATTATAGGAATGCACCTCTATACCTACCTTATATTAAGTTCTTAAAGCTTTGGTGTTTGCATTTATGACTTTGCAGTATAGATGGCCTATACTTGTTTTGATATTTTGCATATTTGAAATTTGGTTTTCTGTCAGTATCTCTTCTTTATGCAAAAGGTAATTGGTAGCCATGGATAATACCTTAGAAGGATAGACTAATAGTATCAGTTATTGCAACACTGTCTGCACTTCTTTAAATGGTTGCCCCTTTGAGGAAATATTTGTTGACTTTTTTTCCCCCTGTTGCTTTACAAATAGGGTATTGCAACAAAATCATAACAATGTTTCTTTGTGGTATACTATGTGTTGCAATGTCTTGGCAGTAGTAGTAGCCATGACAGGTAATTAACTGTAGTGAAGAGCTTGCTGCAGATCTTCTATATTGTCCTATTATGTACATTAAAAAAATTAATATTAGCCTTAAGCTTGTTTTCTTTTTCATTCTTACATGTCAGTGATCTTCCCCTAGTTTTAGATATATGTGCTTACTGTATTCTTATGCCCTATTCCATATTTTTATTTCTTTTTGTCTTTTTGAGACAGGGTCTCACTATGCAGTTCAGGCTGGCCTTGAGCTTACTTCTGTAGCCCAGGCTGGTCTCGAACTCACATGAATCCTTCTGCCTCAGCCTCCCGAGTGCTGGGATTACAGGTGTGCACCACCATGCCTGGCTCGGTATTTTTATTTCTGTAGGGCAAAATTTGGGTTGTGTGTGTGTGTCTTTTTTTTTTTTTTTTTTTTTTTTTTTTTTTTTTTTTTTTTTTTTTTTTTTTTTTGAGTCAAGGTCTCTGTGCAGTTCAGGTTGGTCATGGGTTAACTTTGTAGCCCAGTCTTGAACTTGCAGTGAGTCTCCAGTGCTGGGATTATAGGCATGCACCACCATGTCCAGCTAAAACTTGGATCCTGACATTATTGGTAGTAGTATGAATAATAAGATAAACTTTGGCTGTAAGAATGATTAGTTTCAGTAACATGGAATTAAAATAGGGTTAGTGTATCTTTAAAGGGAGTGAGATAATAAGTATACATATTGATGAGTTTTAGCATTTTCCAGTTTGTGTGTTTATGGCTCTATACTAAATAGCTCTCCACCCCCATGTTAGGACTTGTGGCAGAGGTAGCATTGTATTGTTGAGCTTCATTTCTAATCCTTTTGATTTTTTTCGTTGTTGTTTTGGTGGGACTGGGGTTTGAACTCACGGCCTAGCACTTGCCAGGCAGGCACTTGTGCCATGGAGCTATCTTCTCAGCTCACTTGAAAATTTTTTTTAGTATATGTGCTGCCGAAGCGAGCACCCACTTGAAAATTTTTTTAATTTGGCGATGTTTAACTTTTGGTACCGGTAATCAAATTTAGGACTTTATACTTTCCAGGCAGGTGCTATGTCACTGAGCTATAGCTCAAGCCCTTACGTTTTATTTTGAGACAGGGTCTCAAGTTGTCCAGGCTGGTATCAACTTTGCAAGCCTTTGCCTCCGCTTCCCAACTAGTTGTATTATTAACATGCATCACCGCAGCTGTATTGCATTTTATCTCCAAGATCATATGTTTAATATGTATGTAACATTTTTATTTAAAATTGAATTTAATAGGTTGTATGTTTTCTCTAGTTAAGTTTTCTAGATGATTTAAGAATCTCAGACCTGCCTGTATACTTAAGTTGCCATCAGCCTATCAGTTTGTGTCTAATAGAAAAAATAGAGGAAATCACATTATATGGAAGAGCACAGTTCTTGACATCTGAGGATATTAGCTTGTGTTACTGATTCTTTTAGCAATTTGACATTCATAAATGTACTGCTTTTAAAGCAGTCCCTTCTGATTTCTCCTTCGATCTATGTGAACTTCTTTGAGAACATATCAAATATACTTGTGTGTTTGTTAAAATGTTGTTCTTGAAAGTTATCTGAAAGATATGCTATAGTCTTAATTATCTTACATGGTTACACTGAGAGATGGTAATTTTGCATTTTAAAAAAAATCACCTGTAGCTAGGTGCAATGGCAGATGGATTACAAATGCTGCATCACATGTAATAATTGGTTGCCTGTATCCTAGTACTCTCTCCTGGCATCCTTCAGTCAGGTTATTTTAGGATGAGCATGGCAATTATTTTCTGAACAAGTTGAGCCTGTGACCTCTTACTGATTTCATATATATATATATATATCTCCCCGGTACCAGGGATTGAACACAGGAGCCTGTGCTTGCCAGGCAGACACTTATTGCACTGAGCTATCTCCCTGGCCCCTCTTACTGATATTTTTGAAATGTATTTGTTATAGAAGTTCACAAACCTATGCATTTAATAATTTAAAATGTTGCTACTTTTATTGACAAAGTGACTAATAAGAAACATTAAAAATGAATAGCATAATCATTAGCATAGAAAAAAGTAAATAAATGAAAGAAAAAACTGTCTTTAGAATTTCATATGACCTTTTTATTTTGTGGGACTGGAGATTGAAATCAGGGCCTTTGCACTGAGCTGTATCCTAGGCTAGTGCCCTTCTAATTTTTTATTTTGAAATAGTCAGGATTGAACTTTTGATCCTCCCCCCTCAGTGTCCCAAAGTGCTAGCATTATAGGTGTGTGCCTATATGGTGTGGGCCTAGCTTGTATGAACTAGCTTTGTGTTTTGTTTTGGGGGCATGTTTTTTGTTTGTTTGTTGGTTTGTTTTGTTTTTTGTTTTTGGTACTGCGCATCGAACTCAGGGCCTTGTGCTTGCCACAAGACACTTAATGAGCTAGTTTCTTTTATCCTTTTTTTTTTTTTCTGCCTGGTTTAGCCTACCCTGGTGTCAGGGCTGGCACAGCATATGGTGCTGTGGATCAAACCACAGTCCCTGCACCTTGCCTAAGCTTGCCTAACCAGGTACTTTAGACCACTGAGCTATCTTGCTGGTCCTTAATGAACTAGTATAGTATCTTAAGTGAGCTTATTGACTATTTTATTGAAACAATATTTTCATTATGAAAAAAGTAGATTAAATCCAGTATTACATATTCAAGTTGGTGAAGAGTTCAGCTAGATGAGACAAGTTCTTGAGATTAGGGGAGATGACAAATGGTAATGGTTATTAGGTGGTAGAGGGAACTAGGTCGAACTAAAGCATATACACTTATTTTATGGGAGCAGACTATGCTTATTGTTATACAGAAATAGGGTACAAGGCCAGGTGTGACAGTTTTGTTTCAAGGAAAGTTCAAATCTGGATTTTACAGATATAACTGTGTATCGGTCAGGGTTTTACTAGAGGAACAGAATAGATATAATATAAGGAATGGATATTAACACCAAATATACAATCTATAAGAAATTGTAAGATTGGCTTACAATAGCCACAGAGTCAGATGAAGAAGCGCGCACAGGGCGTCTGCACACTCCGGACTGAAGGATTCAATCCCGAGGCTTGGACTCACTGCAGCACTC
>PVJA010055938.1:0-10982 GCA_004027025.1 Myocastor coypus
GAAGAAGAAGAAGAAGAAGAAGAAGAAGAAGAAGAAGAAGAAGAAGAAGAAGAAGAAGAAGAAGAAGAAGAAGAAGAAGAAGAAACTTGAGACTGACTATAGGGTGCTGATTGGCCAGAAAAGTTCCAGCCACTATATGCCCTTTGCTGGCCGTTCTTACATGTACTGGAATCAGTTTCTTGAAACTAGATGCTGTTTAATGCTCATAAATTAAATTTAGAGTTTTCTCTCTGGAAGCTTATCTCATATTCATGTGGTTTGCTTGACTACAGCTGAAAGCAGTTTTAGTATCTGAAACCCCAAAAATCTCCTAAACTAGTAAGCAAATGGAAAATCTCCTTCATCAACTACCTAAGTTTCTAATGAAACCCTTGGGACCACCTCTCAATTTCTTTCTTCCTTACTCTGTAGCATCCCAGAGGAATCTGGAAAGGAATGCTCCTAGGAGATTTGCAGAAGAGGGATTCACTATCTTTTGGAGAAAATAAACATGCAACACTGTTTAAATCTGCAGTTTTTGAGACGAGTTTCCCCCTAGGTCATATCCTAGGCCAAAGGAACCAGTGCTCCAGCCTCAAAGAACACAGCAATAATTTGAGATTCTTTTTGATACTAAAGAGAGACAGAGAGCTGGATTTTTCTCACTGCATGGGCTTTAGCTTCCATTGTAAACAACTTTGACTGGAATTTTTTTTTCTCGCTTAGATCCTTGAGTCAACTCAGATACTTCTCACAGTCTGGAAAGTACTTCCCTCTCCTTCCTATTGCCAAGGTCAAAAGCAGTAAGTGGCCACTGGAAGGAGTAAGTGAAAACTGAATGCCATGCACGCTTTAGAAAATCTTACTATTCTCCCTCACTGTTTTCCTGTATGCAGCTGGTTATATTAAATTCCATGTCCATGAATGGTACATTTGATCATGCGTATCTGGCTAGGGTAATGGACTCAAGGATGTGGAATTGAGCAATACCATGATAATAATCTTCAATAATTGAAAAACTATCATGTTGAGGAGAAATAGGAGGTGGGTGATATGGAAGGAGGTAAGGAGCAAGAAGACAGATGTTAAGTCAGTAGAAAATGACATCTAAGAATTAAAGATAATAAAAAATAGAGCTACCTTTAGGACAACTATATGGATACACATATAGTGGAACAGTAGGTGCCAAGGGAAATGATAAAAATGAAGCAGACATACAATGCTGTCATGGAAAGTGTCAAAGTTACAATCTTCAGTGAAAAATCCTAGAGTTGAACTGGTATGTGCAGCCTAATTCCATTTGTATGAAATTGAAGTGATATAGAAATCTATGGTCATGCAGAAACACTTTAATGAATAGCAATAACAGCAAAGCAAGAATCATAAGTACCTCTAGACCAGGGAACATGAGGAAAGAAAAACTAGCTTTTCTGTTTATACCCTTCCATGTAGATGGCTTCCCTCTACTATAAATATTTCTATGGTTTAAAAGGCCAAGTTTTATTTTTATAAGTAAACTTAGTGTTTACCAGTAAAAGGAGGATGCTAACTTATAATGAGTTTCCAATCACTGTAAGCACTGAAGCAAAGTGTATGTGCATGGGGGACTATTTCTGAGGAATGCTGTGCTTTTCACACTGATCCCTGCCTGGGGTTATATTTGTCGGACTCAAAACTACTGAGCATGAGTTTTTTCCAGATTGCTCCTAATTGGAAAGACTTAAATAATGAAATGAATGAGATTAACCTCTTGCCCAGAACCTGATGTCAGGGCCAGGTAGAAAGTAATTTCTCTAGAAGAAAATTCTTCAGTTATAGAGAAAAATTTTGGCCTAACTATTGGAATCCATTGGGAAAAGACACAAGGGTGAGATGCTGCATTTTTCAGTGATCTTGGGATTCAAAATCCTCAAAGAGGGAGTTGATGTTCTTTTCCTAGCTGTAACTGTCCTACTATCCAATGGTCGTCTTAGTCTCTTTATCTGGATGAATCATTTTCCTAAGAGATGATAGAGGGGGAATAGAAGTGCTGAGCTCAATTTAATGTTTTCTCCACTAGAACCTACTATATTTATTAATTTATTAGTTTATTTCCTGTGACTAGGACTGGCTTTACCATTGCATAAACATCTTCTCTACTTTTTTTAATAGGTCATGCATTATAGCTACACAGCAATGGTGGAGGATTACTGTATTCCTACATCTCAAAGGAAAACAAGCACATCTTTGGCTTTATATTTTTCTTGACATTTTAAAATTTACTTGTGTTCTTTTCAAAATCTTTAGGAAAGAACTTCAAAAATCTGCCTTCAGCCAATTGCTTGCATCCTGTAGCCATAATAGTATCAAGTGTGCCTTATGATGCTTGGTCAGTAAGGAAGGTTTGCATTGTTTTCAAGCATTGTTTTAGAAGCCTATGCATTTTATCACTGAATTTTGTTTGCTGATATTGCCTTAAATTTTGTATCTGTAAGGAAGGCCTCACTGGCCACATTCTAGTCCCGGTACTGTCTACAAAGTTTTTCCTTTTTAATTTCAAATTTTAAACACTGAAATCAATTTCCTCTGGATCTGGGTTTTGGGTGCTTCAGTTTCTGTACAATGCCTAGTCAGAGATTATAAGCTGGTCATGCATGAATGTCAACCTTTTCCTCACCAAAATAAATGAACTCATTCTTTGCCCTATTCCTTCTCAGTCTTCTCTGTAACCTCGTAGCATACTTCCATTTGAGAGAAAAATTTAGCTATTTTGTTTTTGTGTTACTGAAAGAATAATTAGGCTTAAAATGTACACTATATACAGATCACAGAAGAAAAAGTCATTGCAGATTCTTCACACAAAAGTTTTTGCACTTTAGTATATTTACCTTTTAGGGTATTTGTGTCACTTAATGTCTTTCTTTGTACAATTGTTTTTATGTTTCTTTTTTTTTTACCTTTATCAGATTACAGTTTACCTATTTACCTATCATGCTTTAAGGTCAGCAATTTAGATCTGTAGAGTGAGTGAGAGAGCACAGTGGGCTAAGTGCCAGCTTAGGCAGTCACAGGGTCCAGGGTTTGATCCCAGGCACCTCATGCTGCACTGGCTCCATCCAGGTACACTGATCCAGGGACTGAGTCCAGGTGTGGTACTGGACATCTGGGGAGGCTGCAGCTCTGAGCAGGATGAAAACTGGGGGATCACCACGAGTCTGAGCTACATAGTAAGACTCTGTATCAAATACATTTTAAAAAGTAAAAGCAAAAGAGAAAAATTAGGTTTGCAATGATGGCATAGTCACCATGACAAGAATAATAAATTTAATTATTTATTTATTTGCGTTGTTCTAGTCTTTACTATTATAAATAATACAAAAAGATATATATATATGTGTATATATATATATATATACACACACACACACTGATAACATAACGAATCATTTTTTAAAATCAGTAACTGAAGTACAAATAATGTTAATTTTTTATTTTTTAAAGAGAATAAAAAATGTTTTAAAAAGCCATTAGAAGTGATAACAGAATTTATTGAACAAAATAATAGGAATTCAGCAATGGTTATTATATTACATATTGTTGTCTTCAAATTACCAAATTATGAAATAAAAGCATGTGAAACTGGTGAAAAAATCATACAAAACTATAAAGAAGAGGGAAAAAATTAAAGCATTAACTGCTTCTTTTAGTAGACTAGCAGAAATCAGCAGTAGAATTATCATGTATATATACAGAATTATTAAGTCAAGTGGAATGGCTATTGGTGGTTACTAATGATCTGATATTTCCTCAATTAAACTAGATGAAACATTCCTAAAAATTTTTCAGTTGATTTTTCCAGGTGTTTCCCTGATATAGTCTCATTTTAAAAGTAGGGAAATGCAGTAATTATTTTCAATAAAAGTAACAAAGAGTAACTTCTTTCTTATCGATTTTTTGGTCATGATATTTCTTTGTTAGTTGAGATGTGGTAGAACAAATCACTTTACTTTTAAAATTGGAAGATTGAGTTAATTTGAGTAAATCATATGACCCTAGATATCAAAGATTTTTTATCTGCAGTATGGGAGATATATAGTTGCCCAATATAAGCACGTATGTAGGTTGTTATGATGTTAAAGAATATTGGAATCACTCTATGAAAACAAACAAAGTCATAATAATATTTAATATCACTATTACTAAACTTTTCTTGACAATGAGAGTTTTTGGAATCTCAATACATTTCCCAAGCATGAAAGTACTAAATTTTGTTTTCTTTAAAGAAACCTTGCTTATAACCCTGAGAAATTAAAAAGACACCTTTAGTCCAGTGGAGTGACAGGTACCTGTGAAAATTTGCATTCAAATTCAAGCTACAAAATGCGTGAGAATGTACAGAGTCTGTGGAATCAAGTTGCTGGGCAACGCTCAGCAGCCCAGTGATGCCAGATGGGCAGGTTGCATTCAGCCCTGAAAAGACTTTTGGGAAGAGGAAGCTTCAGTCAAGGAATGAAGAAAGAGGGGAGCAAAGTTTTGTTTTTATGGGAATGTGTGAAGGACAGTTACATCTGAAGCTGTTGAATGATTTGTGAAAAGAATTCATGAGATATGCAGGTCAGTAAAATAGGGAGAAAGTAGGCACTAGGGCTACATCAGAGCAGAGGGCCCCACCGTGTTGGATAAATCAGAAGGGAATATCTTTAAGAAGAGGACCAGAGCTCTGCCTTAAGCAAATTATAGGCAACAGAATGTGAACCAATAACCCCAATAAGACTCCTTTCCAAGTTGACTATGAATTTTCTATTATCTTATCCTGGTCTCACCCTAGTAGCTATAGTCTATCTCACCAGGAAAACTTGTCCAAACCTGTCACAGGTATCTTTTCCTCCATTCTGTTCTAACCTTATTTATCTTTCCATACCTTTATGCATAAGCTACCATACATGGAATTGCTTCCTAGCTGTGTTTCTGTATTTTTTTATTCACAGGTGTATTATTGTCACCATTAACTTGGTATCCATCTAGGAACAGGAAGAATATTATTTCCTTTCCCTTGAGTTCCTCACTCAAAGCATTGAGCACTGAGGTCTGAATACCTGATCTGTCTCCACTGTTTTTATCTGGAACTTATTCATGAATAAGGAAAACCTCACAGTGGTGAGTGAGTTTGTTTTCCAGGGTTTCTCCAGCTTTCACGAACACAGAGCTACCCTCTTTGTGGTATTCCTGACTTTGTACCTTTTAACCTTGGCTGGCAACGCTGTCATTGTGATAATCATCAGCACCGATCGTTACCTTCACACTCCCATGTACTTTTTCCTCAGTATGCTTTCCACCTCGGAGACTGTGTACACGCTGGTCATTGTACCACGGATGCTCTCTGGTCTTATAGGCCTAAGCCAATCAATCTCTTTGGCAGGCTGTGCCACCCAGATGTTCCTTTTTATCACTCTGGCCATCAACAACTGCTTTCTGCTCACAGCTATGGGATACGACCGCTATGTAGCCATCTGTAACCCCTTGAGGTATGTAGTCATCATGAACAGAAAAGTGTGTGCCCAGCTGGTATTGGGGGCCTGCAGCATTGGGCTGCTTGTGGCCATAATCCAGATTTCATCTGTGTTCAGGCTGCCTTTCTGTGCCAGAGAGGTGGCCCATTATTTCTGTGACATCCGCCCAGTTATGAAACTCTCTTGTGCTGATACTACTGTACATGATATAATTACTTTCGTCATCAGCTCAATGGTTATTGTGGTGCCCATGGGTTTGGTGCTCATCTCCTACATCCTCATCATCTCCACCATCGTCAAGATTGCCTGTGCTGAGGGTCGGAAGAAGGCTTTTTCCACCTGTGCCTCTCACCTCACGGTGGTTATTGTTCACTATGGTTGTGCCTCCATTGCCTACCTCAAGCCCAACTCTGAGAACAGCAGAGATGAGAACCAGCTGATCTCTGTGACGTATACCATTTTTACTCCACTCCTTAACCCTGTAGTGTACACTCTGAGGAACAAAGAGGTCAAGGATGCCTTTTACCGTGCAATTGCTAGAAAACCTCTTGCCTAGCATTTTTGGCAGTTTGACCTACAGTCATCCCTCTTTAACCACAGTTTCAGCAGACCGTGAGTGACTTTGGCCTGAAAATAATAAGTGAAGAATTCTACAATTAAACAATTCATAAGTTTAAATCATGCATTGCTCTGAATAGCATGATAAAAGTCTTATACCATCCCCCTCTGCTTCATCTGGGATATGAATTATCCCTTGGTCTTCTACATCTATGTATTATATGAACACCTATCCACTGGTATGTACAGTATTCTAAGATTTCTTGTGGAACAGGAAGACCTCATGGCCACTAGCTTGTACTATATTATATTATCACAATTTTTCCATTTAATCTTTACCTGTTGTTAATCTCTTGTTAGGTCTAATTTATAAAATAAATTTTATCACAGCTGTGGGTGAACAGGAAAAACAGGAGGTATAGGATTCAATACCATCTTGAGTTTCAAGCGTCCCCTGGGATCTTGGAGCCTATTCCCCATAGACAAAAGGGGGTCTGCTATACAGTTATGAAATTAATTCCATTATTCATCCTTTGCTTGTAAGATTTGATGGTATGGTTGCACTCGACAATCAGGGGTGTTACTAACTTAAGTCTTGTTATTATTAAATGAATAATAAGTAAATAAATAATTTATTTAAAATAAATAATTTTAAACTTACTATTTTGCAGTACAAAGAACTGAGCATAAAGTCATACTTATGCTAGGCAAGTGTTCTCCCACTGGGTTATACTGTCCAACTACCCCCTTGCCTTCACTATCATTCTCCTGGGCCTTTGATTAGTCCCCTGGTTTCCACCAGGCCAGATGCTCCTTCCAAGATGTGAAGCAAGGGGGAGTCACAAGCCAGAGAAGAGCTGATTGTTAGGCGGTGACTGATGGCAGAAAAGCGAGATGTCAAATTCCTATTTGAGGAGATGGGTGAAAGATCACCCTGAATGTCAAATGTATATTGAGCTCTAAAACTTCAGGACATGGTTGGTGTGCAGAAAATGTGAGGAACACACTGAAGACTACTTTTTCCACTTAGCATCACTTTGTCCTTTGGGCGATGACAAAAGTAACAGACCCTGACGCCCTCGAAGAAATATTAGCAGTTCTAAGCATGCTTATCTGACTTGGAGTCCTGTAAAGATTTCCCCCCACTTTTCTTGAGGTAGGCGCACAATTGACTATGTCTTCATTGAGCGTAGAATGCCAGCTTGTTCAATATAAAGTAAGCAATGTTGTCACAACGCTGACCTCTGGTTTTCATTACACACATTGTGCATGTTTTCTGTGGGGACAGTATCTGTTTTACTGAATTCACAACTCTAGGAATATCTGAGAATCACTTTTGAAATTAAATTCATTAATGACATCTTCCAGCTAACTTTTGCTAGAACAGAGCTGAAAATGAGCCCATAATTTTCAACTTTTCAGTGTAAAACATGAGCTGGTATACACTGATGTTCTTATTTTCTGTGAATTGTTGGGTATCTATTTTAAACTATAAATGTTTCTTTTTGTACTAGGAATCAAACTCAGGACTTTTTACTGGCCAGACAGGTACTTGTGCCACTGAGTTACATCCTCAGCCCTATGAGGGTTTTTTTAAAACAAGAGTTTGGGTGTTTCTAAAGTCCCATTGTTATTGTTTTCTAAAGGGAAAGGTTAGCTTGACTTATGAGAATGGCTTAAAATTTTGGAATTATTTGACCTGGAAAAAGAAAGAGGCACAATTTTCAAGATATTTCTAATCCAAAAGTCCTGATGTAGAAGAGGGGAGAGAGAGAGAGAGAGAGAGAGAGAGAGTTAGTTTCACATACCACTACCCAATGGATCCCATCAAAAATACAATAAAACTACACTGCCCTGAAACAAAAAGCTTGAATTTCCTGGTGACAGAGGGTTAAAGAGGGAAATCTCCATGTGTTTTGAGAGGGAAAAAAAAAAAAAAAAAAAAAAAAGATTTGTCTCTTCATAATACCTACTTAGAAGAGCACATCCGAAGAGTAGGGTGGCAGTGAAGGACCTCCAGCACAGTGTGCCTGTGTCTTTGTCTGGATTTTCCTGAGGACATCACAGTCCCTTATGGGATAGGTACAGAGGAAAGCACTTTTCACAATCTTGCTCCTCAGAAAACCCCTTTTAAGATTCCTTTTGGAGGTCTTGCTCTCTGAAGTAGCCCATTCTTTAGAGCTCTCCTAGTAAGCACATTGTTTTCATAGGTTGTTGAATTTGAGTGCCTGACACCCCTGTGGGAGCTCTCACAATGGATGGTATAAGTCTGGTACATGGTAGTAGAAGCAGCATTCCCCTGGGTATAAGTTTAATGCTACAACAAATTGTGGTACAGTCATGCAAAATAGTTTTTTTTTAAATTTTTTTTAATTTTTATTTATTATTTTTATTCTTGTTTCAGAACCTTTGTTTGTTTATTCACTCATTTTTATGGCCGGCTCAGCCCGCCCCGAGGTCAGGGCTGGCGCAGCATGTGGTGCCAGTGATCGAACAGCGGTCCCTGAAGCCGCCCAAGCTTCCCCAAGCAGGCGCTTTAGACCACTGAGCCATCCCGCCGGGCCCACAAAATAGTTTTTATGACAATAAATAACACATATTGAAGGCTTACTTATCTTTTTTTTAATATGATTTATACCATTTTAACAGACACAGAAAAAAATTAATGCATTTAATTTCAAAGAGGATGTGATTATCACTAAGCACAAATCATGATGGAAGAGAACAAAGCTCAAGCCCAGAGATTGGGTTTAATTACTACATAGCCATTTTTCTCATAGTTCAGGGCTTCCCAGTTCAGGACATTGCCACCATAATAGTAGTCCCACACATGTTTAAGAGGGAGCACATGGTCCCATAAAGACACATCCCATATCTCTCCAACAAATGATTGTTTGGGATCAAATTTTCCCCCATAGGAATCTTGCTCTTGTCCCAGGATGATCTTTGCATTGGCCCCCACGGTGTACCCCTTCCTGACACCCTTTCTCCCCAAGGGCTTCCCATCCATCCAGAATTCTGCAATGCCGGAGGCCGACTCCCAGCTCACACACATATGCCTGGGCTTGTAAGGCGATGGGGGGACCTTGAAAACAACCCGGGAATTCCCAATGTACAGCTGATATTCTCCTGTCTTCTCAAGAAAGACCAGCAGTGCATTGTCCTGGGAGCGTGTGTTGTAGGAGAAGAGGCTGTAGGGGCGGGTGAGATCCGTGAAGGACTTCAGACACAGTGTGAAGTTCCGCAGGGGCCTCTGCACTGAGGGTATCAGGGACACGTAGGCAGTGGCTGACTCTTGAGGGAAAATAAGCACCTTCCCTCGCAAATCTGCAGGGGAAAGACGGTGTGACAAAAGCTCTGTCAACACTCTTGTTTGCTTTGCTCTCACCCTAAACTGTCTCCCGGTGGCATATTGGGGTTGACAGACTTCGTGTGCGGACATCACCTCAGTTACTCTAGGCTACTGTCAGTATTTAAAATGCATTTTAGGTTCAGCTGACTTGTTACAAATTAAAGATGTCTCACATAAATCTGGTATAATTTTACACTCTGAGAGATCAAGGCAGGAGAATCCCAAGTATTAGCCCAACCTGGGCAGTTTTTAGGAAGATCCTATCCCAAAATAAAAATAAAATAAAATAATAAAAAAGGGCTGGGTAAACACCTGCTTAGACAAGATGAGAGACTGGGGTTCTTTTCCCCTGTACCATATGCAGCCCTGGTCCCGTCCCTGGGTGTGCTGAGTCCCTGACCAAGTCTGGACATGGTGGCACATGCTTGTAATCCCAGGGCTGGGGAGGCTCAAGGCAGGAGGATGACTATGATTCTGAGCTGCATAGTGAGACCCTGTATCAAAACACATAAAATTTTTTAAAAAAAGAGAGGAGGGGGCAGGGCATACAGCTCAGGGAGAAGGCCTTGGATTCCATATACAATACAAGAAAAAAGGAGAGTTGTGTATCAACCCCGCCCCCAACTTCCTTGTAGATCACACCTGCATGAAAGAGACAATGTCGGTCACAGAAACTGAAAAGCAGCTGACTTGCTGATTCACTGCCCTTAATGGACAAAGCGTGTATCACTCCATATTTTGCCACCAGTGCTCAGGCTCTGAGATTTCTCCCATGGGACACTTGTGACTAGAATTAGATCTAATTTTGATGGCTTCTCTTGGCTATGATGGACCAACACTAGTGGTTAGCGAAACGCTGAGGGATCAAATATTATGCATACCACATGGCCGAGACTATTATTGCACCCCCACCTGGCCCTCCAGTCTCTGTGGCAGCTCCTGGGTGCCAGTTCAGGACACTTTCCCTACTGTTTCCCTGTGGCTGCAACATCAAGATTACGGAATTACTTAGCATTGTCTTATTTCCTCTTACAACCCCCAAGAGAAGAGGAGGGTGTAATCATTATAAGAACTAGTGTTAAACCCCACCGCTGGGAGCTGAGCCTGCGCACCCGCCGCGGGTAAGCCCCTGCACCCGTCTGCCCCGCCTCTGCGTTCCCGCGACTAACTTCCTGTTCCAGCCCAGCCCAAACCCCTCCGCTGGCTGGGTCAGGATCCTTGGCCTGCCTTCCTTTTCCCCGCCCCGCCCCCCCTTCCTCCAGCCCAAGCTCCAGCACTGAACCCATCAAATACCCCGTTTGGCAACCGTTCTGGTCCACGAGCCTACCAGGACTACTCAATCCCAAAGCTCCACCTCTAACTACAGACCACATCCCCCAGGATTCACAAAAGCTAGCAGCCAGAGCCCCAGCACAAAAGTCAGGAACCTCTGTAGAAGAACCACCTTGGAGTCTCCAGACCAAACGCCCATAGACACAGCATAACATCACCAAAGTGCAGAGGTCGCTTCCATACAAAATGATAACAACAAGGAGTAGGAGGCAATCTCAGGACCCGTGCCCACCCAAACCAAATACAGAAGACACTATCATGGAAGAAAATGA
>PVJA010055939.1:0-10983 GCA_004027025.1 Myocastor coypus
GAAGAAGAAGAAGAAGAAGAAGAAGAAGAAGAAGAAGAAGAAGAAGAAGAAGAAGAAGATGATGATGATGATGATGATGAAGAGCTCAATAAATAGAATAGAAGTAGTTAAAAAGACCATTGGTAAACTAAAAGTTAAAGCCGAAGAAACTTCCAAATTCAGTTAATGGAATAAAAGAGAAAAATATTAAAAATGATTAGAAGTACATCAGTAATAAAGTATGGTCTGCCATATACTTCACCAGACTTGCAGAAAGCAGATTCTATTTGAGGAACTGATATTGAAGGGGCAATGAGAGTGCCTTCCCAGTGGTGAGCCCCGCAGACAGAGTGCACTGTGGGATCTTAGCTTTTGGGTCAGTGAGAAAGCGTGAGGGTGATGAAGATCATGAGATTACTTATGAGAAAGAAGACACAAATTCTTAGTTCAGGGGCTGGGCCTTCCTTAGAGGACTTCCCGGGAATTTCAGATGTGTCATTACGTAGAAAATTTTAAGTTTAGTTACTTCAGAAATCACATATATGCCATAAAGAAAAAACTCAGAAAACTCCCAGGTAAGTCTGCCAAGGCCTCATAATGCACATGATGGGATTCATTGTTTTTAATTTTGCTGAGAAGGACTTAGAACTCAAATTACAGCATAGGAATCCAAAATCCTTCCTCTCCTTTTTGGGTCGTTTTGGGTTTTGTTTTGAGATAGGATCTCACTGTGTAGTTAAGGCTGACCTCAAACTCACTATGGGGCTCACTCAAGCTGGCCTGGAACCTGTCGCAATCTCCCTGCCTCTGCCTCCAGGGAGCTGGAATTTTGGGTGTACACGCCCAACTCGAAAGCACTGATTTTGCCTCTTCCAAGTAGTTAGAGGAGGAGAAAGTAAGAGAAGACCAACATCTTCACTCTCACTTCTTTGCTTTCTTTTGCTAATATTTGTGCCTAAAGCTCTCCTTTGAACTTCTCTGATAGCCACACCTTTCCAGTGACCCTTCTGTCTATTCCAGGAGAGCAGCACTGCATGCCCATTACAACATTACTCTGCAGAATTGTAGGCTTCCGTTTGACATATGTTCCCTTCCCTTCTGACTTCAAACTGTACACTCTTACAAAATATGGACCTGATAATTAGCCTCTGTGTCCTTAAAATCTGTTAGCATCTAATTCGCTGCCATGTATATAATTCAATATGTTCAATAAACTTTAAACCTCTGTCTCCCTCTGTTTCTTTTCCCACCACCCCCACATACACACACTTCCCATACTTATTTTCCTCTGATAGCACAATTGCTCTCTGGATCATATATGAGATATAATGAAAACTGCATTACATTGAAAGTAAAATTAGAAAAAGGTAAAGAATAGCATTAAAATGTAACTAAAATTAGTTCAAACAATTTTATACTTATGTTTCTATTCTGATAAAAGGAATAATAGTTCATACTTAATTTCTGACCAATTTTGAATGCCTATATTTGATCATCTGAACAACTACTTGGAAGACAACAATGTGAAATATCGCTATCATTACTGAATTCCTATCATCTTGTTATTTGAAATTCTGTATTGTTTCTATTTTTCATTGTTTTTATTCTCTTTAAAATAAAAAGAATTCATTTTGTCTCCAAAATTATGTAAGGATGATTCACACCCTTTATTTTTCAGAGTATAAATTTCATAAAGCATTCTCTTTTCCAACTTTTCTTTGGAGGCCTCTGGGCCTCCCCAGCTGGAAGTCCTCTGCCTGCATGGAATCACGTTATGTGAATGTCCACGGCAGCTGGTGCCGTCATTCAATCTATACATTTCTCCATTTAAAATTAATGCTGCACCGGATTCCTCATTATTTATGGTAGAATATATTAGGAAAGCTTGCGAGCTTTTGCTACGTGGTTTGGACTCCAAAAATAGGGTTCAGAAAAGAGAAATAAAGATTATTATGCTCTGTAATATGGAGGCCTAAGTTGAGCGCTAATAAAGGTAAGTAATATAATGAAATGAGGATGCATTTGTTATTCATTTTAGTAAGTTTTCATTTTGACCTAATTTATAACACAAAAAATTGCAAACTTATGACACACAGGGTATTTTATACAGGCTGTTCATCTGTGAACATGGGCTCATTTGCATGAGTCTGTCACCCACACATGAGCATATGCGTGCATGCACAGATTTTGTGGGAATCATATGAAGGGACATGACAGTCAATATGCCTTTTATCGTTACATACTTCTGATACATTTCCTAAAGCAAGAACTTTGTCTTATACAAATAACCACAGTACAATTATTAAAATCTGCAAATATAATATTGATGCTCTAGTTCTATCCATGACACCCATCCAAGGGTTGCCAATTGCCTCAATAACATCATTCATCGCATTCTATCCCCCAAGTACAATTTTATCCCCCATGTGCCAATCTGACACATCACACACGTTGGGTACATCCCTTCCACCTTTTTAAATGTGCGAAAGTTCTCTGGCCTTTCCTTGTGCTTCACCCTGTTATTTCTGAACAGAAAAGGCCAGTTGTTTTGCAGAACGCAACCCACATTGGGTTTGTCTGATGTTTCTTCATAATTTGATTCACTGTATGCACTGTGGCAGAAATGCCACCAAAGGGCTATGCACTGTGGGAGGAGGCCGTTGACACCAGTTCCCTTATTAACACTCGGTGATGTATACATTTAACCATATCATAAACCTAGTTGGGAGTGGTGCAGATAGATTTTCGTAAAAACTTACAATAAAAAAAAATGTGAAAGTTATTGACGTAACAAAAACAGCACAGATTTATAGTGGCCCTTTGTGACAAATAACAAGAAAATAAATGGATAGTTAAAAATAGAACAGGAAAGATATTGTTGAGGAATTACAGGAATTGCAATATTTGCACATTAAGGAAAAAACAAGTTGCTAATATTTCCAGGGGGTGGATAATATATCTAGGGGTCATTTTCTTGAGAACAAATCTGTTCTCCCCTAAGCTCTCTTTCCAGGACATCATTGGTAATGTTAATAAATCACAAATAGGGTATGACAGTGAAATATCCGGTATGTGTCTGGCCAAAAAAAATTTTTTTTCACAGCTTCCTATGTTCATTTCTCTTTTAATATGAAAAGGGTTGTAGAAATATCTCTTAATAACATAGATTTTAGTAGCAAAATTATGATAATGCAGGTAAACATAAAATACTATAAGTAGATTTATATATTTATGCATTTTTATGTGTATATCCGTGTGACAAAAGGAAAAGTGTATTTCTGTACTGGGAACTGAACTCAGGACCTTGCACATGCCAGGTAGGTGCTGTACCACTGAGCCATATACCCAGTCCCATGGAAAGTCTATTTCTTTCCAATAGTAAGGGTCAATCCATAAAGTATCAATGTGACTGTGACCTTGGTTTTCTGTGCTTTCCAATTCATGAAGTTTCCATGTATAATACTGGCAGCATTTTGGCTTACGAATGAGACTCAGCAATCTCTTGTGATGCTTTTATTCTATCCCTGCAATTGGATATAGTACAATACTATTTAGAGTAAAGTAGAAGGGAATTTTCAGTGCATTACAATGTGCAAACTATAATTTCAGTCCCCATTTTCAGAAATTGTTTCCTTAGAAAAGAATAACTTCCTTGGAAGGTTCAGCCCTGTGCTATTTTTATGCAACTCGCTAAGCTTTCAAACTTAAAAGACCAGGACTGCACAAAGAAATGAGTTTGTTTTCTTTTGTTAAGAATTCAATTCAGATTCTGGTATGGTGATGTGCACCTGCAGTCCCAGCTACTCCCCAGATGGAGGCAAGAGAATCCCTTGAGCCCAGGGGTTTGAGGACCAGCCTCAGCAGCACAGCAAATCTGTCTCAGAAATTGATCACTTCATCAATAACATAAATAAAGAACTTAGCCCACCTTAACTGAAGTGTAAAATGAAGAGCACCACTCTTCCCAGTGTTTTTGGAGAAGACACTGGGGTAGCCAGACAGAGAGTGAACTTCGTAATCTTCATCTTCATCAACAGATTCTTCATAATCTGTTGCAGCTAATTTATAATACAGCACTATTTTAAACTATGACATGAAATTGTAAGATGATATCTCATCACTTACTGTATTTAACAATTTGAAATGCAATAAATACAAGCAATTTATTTTTGATAACATTGCTATATAACACTGTAATAAGGTGTCAAAGACTTCAGAGGTGTTCAAGAATTGGAGTTTTAAAACAGCACGGAGGTAGTGAGCTGAGTGGAAATGTGCTAGAAAGTGCTTCGTGGGCTGCTATAGTTCAGATCTCCCCAGATTATCAAGCCCCAAGGAAAAGGACTTAACAATTGCTTTTTATTAGACATCTGTGCACAACCTTTCTGTCACTGTAATCTTCTGCCATGGAGCCTAGGCTCCATTTTTTCAAAGGCAAGGAAATAGTTGATGACAAATGGAAAAAAAAAAAAACAAAAAAAAAAAACTACCATCTGAAACTCTCCTGTGCCGTTCTCACAGTCTTCCTGTGTTGGCTCCCTTTGCCCCACTTGCTTCACAGCCTACATGATTATGCACTTTCCCTTTTGGTCATATTTCAGCAGCGGAGCCCTCCTAAGTGTGCTTTGACACAGGATTTATGAAGGAATAGTTGAAAGTAGACTAGGCTGTGGCTCTATCTTTATAGCTCCGGCTCCTAAGAAGATAACAGAAAGTTGCCACTTCTCCTTCATGTCAGCGTTATCAGATGGAAGAAATGAGGGAATTACTCAAAGGCACTTAGTCAATCATTGGCAAAGGAAGCAATAACTGACTTTTGGACCCAGCTTGCCTTTCATGTGTGGCCTCTCATTTCACATTCAAGAGACAGCCAACATACAGGCAGAGCAAAGCTGTTGTCCAGGGAGCCAACATCTCCAGGACAAGCTCCTCATAACCTGCAGCTCTTTCCAGAGGAGCTTTCAGAAATAGTCCTTCTTATATAGGAAGCCTTACAGGAGAACTGATTATTTTTACTCTTATTTTTAGCTCCATGGAAGAAGCAAGCTTTGTTTAATAATATGAGAATAATTGCACATTACCATAGGAGAAGTACAGTGAAGGTGGAAGAAAAATATAGTAGGATGAGGTGGAAGTTCTAAGCATGTGTATAGGAAGGGCAATAGAGAGTGATGTTCCCATTTTCCTTTCATGTTTTAGTAAAGAACTCTTGAAACTCCTATTGGTAGAAAGCAAACCTTTGTAAAAATAGTATCTTTTAGAAGTTCTTAAGCTGTAACCTTTGACTAGTTTTCAGACACACAAGTAGCAGAGGCTAATTTAATACAATATTTTATTACTTGAAGTAAAATGAAGCATATACATGTAGGCAGTGGAGCTGCATGTGTAGGTCAGTGGTAGAGCAGTTCTTAGCAGGGACAAATCCTTGGTGAGATTATCAACAAGTGGCCCCCAAAAAGCAAAAGATAATGCTGCTTACCACCATAAGAATGATGATAAAAGCTATACCTAACTTTTTGCTGGGAAAATGAATGAGTCTATATAATTTCATATTTATTATTCTAGAGGTCACTTATGTTCATGCAAAGTAGAAATTATTATGATGTATTTCCCTATGAGAGCCTCTCTGTGGTGTTATGAAATAACACCTTATATTATTCATGGTGGTGTCATCTTCAGTCAATATCAACACTATTTTTTGAATCTGATATATGTGTTATAGCTGATGTATCATGTGTCCAAGACTCATTTTTCCCATCAAAAGAAAAAGTAAACCTAGAAAAGTAGCAAAAGATGTCAGCTGAACTTCTGGGTTGAACTCACACGGAAGGCAAAAAAGAAAAACTTTGGACAATGATAGGCTAGCTTTGTTTCTTTATTAACCTAAGAGACAGCCTAAATCTCTGGCATATTTTAGCTAATCCAGGTTCTTACTCAGTTTTGAATGTGGTTCAGATACGCTAAAGCCCGCCTAAGCTTAGCATTTCCACAGCTGACATGATTTGCTGGCTCTGAGCTGGACATCAGAAATGTCTGCGCTGCAGGATAAACTTCCTGGTGGCACAGCACTGAAACACAGTTGCGCTTCTTACCTCTGCCCACACGCCAGGATAACGCAGCCCTGAGAGGACTGGGATTTGTACGGACCCAGTCAACCTCCTGGTGTGAATTTAACCTCAAAGTCAGGAGTTTTGAGCAAAAGTAAAACAAGCAAAAATGAGGGCCCAGGGGCAGCATCCAGCCTTTCGGGAGCTTCCTGTTTTGATAACTCCCTCGTTGCTGGTTGGGTTATAACAAGGAAAAGGGAAACTGAGTTGGCTACATTTAGAATCCGTTGAATGCTCCGTAAGTCAGTACAGTGATCCAATTTAAAAACTACTGAACGGTTGGTTAAAAGTAATGAGGTAAGCTATATGTCAACACTGAAAAATAACTAAGACATTGCTAAGAATGCAGTAGCTTTGGGCAACCTATTTACCTACCAAGCCCAGAAAATGCATTCTAAAATTTTGGCAGCCAAACAACCACAACAACCGAACCAGTGGAGAAAGTGGCCACCAAAATCAAGTTGTTTAATGAATGACCCTGATTCAAATACAGCAGTGAGAACTAAAAATCAATTGCTCTTTTCCGATTGCTCTTGACCACCCCCCCCACCCCCACCCCCCACAGGTCTGGCCCTCTGGAGAATGGCAACAAATTTGAAAAGAAGTCTCTTCAGTACCCTTGCTGATATCCCCCTGCCATGGCCCTCCAGTACCAACTCAGTTGGTTACTTATTCAAATATGCCGGAAAACTATGTCAGACCCAGGATTCTTTGGGAACTGGGAATTACTGACAGCTATAGTATAACTCATAGTTTTGTTCTTCTCAGAGACCTATGCACTTTCACATGCTATTCAGAGACAGAAGAGTTCTCAAGAGGCAACTCCAGAAATAAGTGTCTCCTGGCTCCAGTGATATGGGGAACAGAATTGCCTGCCAAATTATACCACAAAGGCTGCAGCCTGGTACATTCAGGAACAATAGCCAGGCGGCTCCCGAGCAAGCCTATCTGACATCTGTGAGACGGTGGCCATGGAGTTTCTCTCAGTGAGGAGAAAATGCAAAGGAAGATAAGGAATGTAAAAATTTGTCTAAAAAAGTAAGTTTTTGGCCAAACCTATGAAAAAGCAAACACCACAGACGGAGAGTAGGAGAAAAGAAAGGAAGAAGGCAAGGAAAGTGGGAAGTGGAAAACCCAAGGGCGCTGAAAGGGATCAGTATGAAGAGGAGGAGTCTCAAGACAGTGAAAGTCAAAAGAAAAGGGCTGCAGGGTGAGGGAGCAGAGGCTAAGAAATTTAGAGCACAGGCTGGAATAAAGGCCTCAAGAGAAAAGCCTGCTAGGGGAAGGAGTGTTTTCTTTCAGTATAGTAGTGGTGAATTGTAAGGACAGGCTTGATAAAGTACCACTCTTCAAAGTCAGAGACAAAGATTCTACTAAAAAAAAAAAAAAAAAGTCAGCTGTCCTCAGGACACCCCATCTCAACTTTGTAGTATTTGCCCATAATTCAGTTTTTAGTTTCATAGGTCATTAGCCAAGTCTTAAACAATGGCTGGTGCCCAGAGGGGTGGGTAATCAGGGGGTGCTGTGGATGGGCTTGTTTTTAGCACTCCTGCTCTCTGCAGGAGTCCTCCCCTGGCTGCACTCCATAAACAACACTGTCATATATGCAGCTCTGTGTGTGGCCCTGGAGCCCTTCCAGAAAGATAATAACAGCAGCTAGCGGCCTCTCAAAAGGCAAGAAGTGGATTAGAAACCCTAGTGTTTAGTGTTAGGACTAGCAGTGGTCATGGCACTGGTGCTATTTTCTTCTGAAAATGACAAAAAGAGTGAAAGTTCTGAGCTTTATATGAAATGTGTTATCGTTTGCTAAACTTTCCTTCATTAGACAGCAAGGCAGTCATAACAGTGACATTTGAAAGTCTCCTATTCCTAGTGCATGGAAAATCCTAAAAATAAAAAAATTCTCCATTAAAAAATAAAGAAGACTCCCTCTTCTCATCTTACACTTATGGCAGTATTTAAATGACTTACCTAAAATTGAAGTGTTTGCAAATTATGAAATAACAACCTCGCAGCTTTTTTTTCTTTTGCATAATGACATAGAGCAATGGCTCCGAATCTGAAGGCAGCAGAGCTCCAAAGGCCATTTTCCAGATTTCTAAATGCCCAAAGGAAACCAAAAGTTCACTTTCAATAAAGCTCCACAGGCTCACGGAAACGTCAAACACCTCTGATTCTGCCTAGACTTATAGTAATGCAATGTGGCAATGCTGGTTATCTGTTGTTAATCAGGACTTCTACTGCAGAGAAAGGGCAGAGGGTGAGCGAGAAGAGAGGAGAAAGGGGCGGATTTAGCTTCTAACATGACCCGTCATCCCCTGTTAAATTAAGCAATTTCTTATCAGAACAGGTCTCACTTTTCTCCTCTGTGAATTAGGTGCAAGTCTAACTTTTCATGTCCCTATGAACATCGGGAATAATTACAATAATTTCTGTGAACATACAGCTTATATAGGGCGAGGAAATGAATATTTCTTGAGGGTTGGGCACTATTCTAGAGGTGACTTATGGGTTCATTATAAAAGTGTGAACTTCGCACAATTATTCCCTTTTTAAGATGAGGAAACAGAGGCACAGAGCAATTTGTGAAAGCTTAGCTAAGATTGTGAACTGAAGCTCTAACCAAGACCATCTGATTATACATCTATGGCTCATCTTTACAAACCCTTGCCCTTGCCCATTCTGCGCTATTATCTTCCAAGTAACCCAAACCTGATGAGTGATGACTCCTGTCAATTCCATTTACATTACTGTTACTAAAAAATGAGAAAAAGAAATTACTAACAAATGCATCTGACATGGTAACTGCTCAACATTCTTGAAATCTCAGCATCAACCATGGTGGTAAAATCATGGGTAATCTTACTTTATAAAAGAGAATTGACATATTTTATGATCAGTCTTTAATTTCATCACTACGGTGACTAACATAAAATAATAGCCTTGCTACTATGTATTCATTTGTGCGATCACTCATCCATTCAATAGCGTGGCTGACTATATACTATATATTGTAATTTTAATAGATTACTGGGCCAGCTACTTAAAATGGTGTTTTCTGAAACCAGGGTACACGTGTATGTCTTCACACTCATTAAATATAAGACACATTTTTAAATTCCCAAGTGTATGTTTTGTAACTCTTTTTCAACTTCTGAAATTCTTTATCGACTTTCCCACTTTGTACTGTCACTAATTTTTCATTTATTTATGTGTAGCTCCAAAAAAATGCACTTTGTATATTTTCTCAAACATATAAAAGGTTTCATGCTTCCTCTGAGATTTAATCCAAATCAAATGAATAAATAAAATACAAATAAAAAGAAGGAAAACTACCCACAACTAGTTCTTACACATGGTAGATTTTTAAAGCAGAAAAGATTTAAAATGTATAATAACTTTTCCCCTTTGTCCTAATAGTTCCTATAAATAGGTTTGGAAAGGAAGATTTAAAAAAATATATAGGAGACTTGTAACTAAACCAATTAGATACCAATTAGCTACAATACACAGGCTGTTTTCCGTTGTCCAACAACAAATTATTTGTTTTATGGATTAACCAACACTGCCTTCCACCATTTCCCTGTTTTATGGCTCTTTGCCTCTCTTCCTCATTTCCATACCTGGTCATTAACATATAAAGATAAGAGACTGAAAGAACCAAGCTCTGAAGTTGACCTAAATCAGGCACTGTGCACACTCACAGCCTTCCTGGGGCTTACCTCAGAGCAGGGAAGGCGCTCGGTGGGCTTCTTTAGACTTCACATTCCAAAGTGAAGCAGCAGGGTCTGGGAGATAGCTCAGTAGAATAAGTACTTGCCTGGCAAGTGCAAGGTCCTTCGTTCAATCCCTGATCCTACTAAAACAAAATAATCAAAGTGAAGCAGCAACCTTCTTTCAGGAGTTCGACCAACTGTACACAAACTTGCTTCAGCTTGAGATGTCCTCTGAGATCACAAATTCCTACCTCTGTCCATAGCCACTGAAGAATGGGAGCACTGACAGGCAAGGGCCAGACACAGGGCACCCCAGGCATAGAACGTCAGCACCAAGGTGGAGGGGTGAGCTCCACCAGGGCCTCAGGCCGTGCTTCTCAGGCCTGCACAGAAATGGCATCCAGGCTCATATTTTCCTCTGTTTATTTCTTCAGTTCTTATTATCATGAGGAAATGAGTGATTTCACCTGAAATAGTCATAATAATAATTTCAATAGGGTTAATTTATATAAATGGCAGTTTTGCTTGTTCCCCACCACCACTCTTTATCAGTTATACACAAGGATTCCACTCTCTCCAACAAGTGATAGAAACCTGAGTTTACTTTTTTCAAGAATGTTTACTGGAGGTAAAGTGCTTGAATCTGTTTTAGAAGGTAAAATGAGATAAGAGAAGAAGTGCAAGACAGAAAAAAAAAAAAAAGAAGGAACAAGGAGATTTAAATTTTCTTATAATGATTCAATTCTCCCTCAAGGATATAATATTTCAATGGTATCGTGAGACAAAGTTTTCATCATAGATTTTTAGCAATTCTCAGGAAATCATGCAATATATTATAATGACTTGAATGTGTATTTATCCAAACTCTGTCTTTTTCACTGACATTCCTCTAAACTAACACATTTGAATTTGCAACTCCAAAATAAAACTAGCATCTCCAACCTTGATTATTGACTTACTTCTTTTTTTTTTTTTTCAATTCTTTTATTGTTTAAATTTAACAATGGTTATATTACATATTTTCATCATCAGATCAGTTTAGATTAATACATATAGGCATATAAGATTGATCAAACAATTAAACATTAACCTTTCTAAATCCACATTACTTTTTTTTTTTCTTTTCCCCTTTCTTTTCTTTGAAAGTTGACATATTGCATATTGTCCTCACAATCATTCTA
>PVJA010055940.1:0-10984 GCA_004027025.1 Myocastor coypus
TTGAGACAGGGTCTCGCTATGCAGTTGAGGCTGGCCTTGAGCTCACTTTTGTAGCCCAGGCTGGTCTCGAACTCGCACCAATCCTCTTGCCTCAGCCTCCCGAGTGGTAGGATTACAGGTGTGAGCCACCATGCCCGGCTTCCATTGGCTTTTTTGAAGGTAGAAGTTAATGCTTAAAATTTCTACTTTGACCAGTTGTACATGTTTATATCAGATAAGCTGTGCAAATACAGCGAACTTTATTGAATATGTGTCGTCTTGGTTTTTTTTTTAATTGTGTCATTTCTACTATATCTATTATTTTGTATTCTCTTTAAAAGAAAAAAGTTAGAAACAACTTAAATATCCATTGATAGGGAGGGAAAGGATAAATAATTTGTGATACATTTGTCTATTAGAATACCGGTGTTTGCTTAGATGAAGCATCTGGGCTGTCCACTAAGAGGGACTTCACCAAAACTCAAGATGACCATAGCTAGCAAATAATAGATGCCCGTATCTGTACTTACATGAAACACAGACACATAAAGTAGAACTGCGGAAATAAACATTAGCAAGTCAAAACAGAAAAAGGGAGGAAGAAGTAACGGGCAAAACTGACAGGGTATAGTGAGAGTGAATTGCGGTCTAATAAGGTCTGGGCAGATTTTATTCTGTTGTATTTTTTCTTTCCAACTAGATATATTTCTGTATCATTTGTGTTATTTTATTTTACCTTCTAGTGCTAGGGATCAAACCCAGAGCTTTGTGCTTGCTAGTCTACTGTTAAGCTACATTTAAAAGTAAAATTAAATTTTACTTTTAAAAATCTGAGATGCATTAGACAAAGCTTGGAAAATGGCACACTGAGCTATTAAAAATGGTTTCCCTTGATGTAGGGACTGGAATGGAGAGTAAGGAATGAATCTTTTTTTTTTTTTTTTTTTTTTTTTCTTTTTTTAGTCTAGCTGTCCGGTAATAATTGTCTTTGTTTTATGAAGACTGATCATCAAAGAGACTTTTGAGTAGGATGGGTCTTGGGAATCCTGGCAGTTCTGGCCTGGCATGTGTCTCCTGCTTTTGACTCAGGAAGAGGGTGGAGGGTGAGGGTTCCGGCTTGGCAAGGGCAAGGGCAGGCCCCAGCTCCAGGGGCATCTGGAAGAACCAGCTGTGACATAGGAAGGGCATGCTGACAGGGTGAGTCATGCCCAGGAGGGGCAGAAACAACTCTCTGCTTTCTCTATTTAGGCATGCTTAGAGCTGGAATCTACAGAACACACTGTCTTGGTGTAACTAAAGGAAAAGTGTTTTCCAAGCCTGTTGAAATGAGGGGTTGCATCAACCTGGGCTGCAAAGAGCCCCAACTGTGGAGTAGAGCAAAGCCTAAGAGGAAAGGAGAGGAGCTGAGGAAGAGGATCTCTGAGCTTGTGTGCATGCAGGTTGGGGGAGGTGAAAAACTTTAATTATCACTGGAGCTTCCTCAGTCACCTTTTATTTTTCAAGAGCTTCTAATTCTAGCTATTTTGTATTTGATTTGAAGTAGAGGAACTGATGTAAATTTTTCCACTTTCCAGGTAGAGAGACTGAAGCCCACAGAGTTCAGAGCAAAATTAGAAACTGGAGACAAAAATTAAAAGCTGAGTCCAGTGTCCTCCAAGCCCTGTCCTGTTTCTCTTTGCCTTTTTACCAGCCACAGGAGCCCTTCTTGAGGAACAATCAGAGACACCAGCTCTCCAAGGCAACAGTCTCCCTCCTTAGGATCCAGTATCCAGCATTAACTTTGCAGCTGGTGACAGGCTGGCAGGGGCAGAGGGACCCTCGGCCCTCACTGGGCTCTCAGTTTCTCAGCTGGTCGCTGTCATAAATCATTGCTCAGGAATCCTCCAAGTCAGATCAGCACCAGCTCTGGGCTGGATGCTATTTGCGGAGAGCTATACACGAGCTCATTCCTGTCTCATGGAAGCTTCTGGCACCCATGATCTGATTGTCCCGTGATGAGGCTGTCCACTCAGGCAGTTTTGTAGCCCTGTTTTTACATTTCTTGTACATTTCTTTTTACATTTCTTTCTAGGTTCCTGTCTGGCTCTGTTCATTTGGTATCTCCTCATTAAGCACTTGGTCTATGCTGGCCCATCCTAGCCTCAGGGATTTAGCAGAGGACAAGGCAGATGCCATCCCTGCCTCTAGGAACTTGCCAGTTCCCATGGGTTAGGGACAGAGATTCTAAATACATGCTTTCTTTTTCACTTTTTCTTTGTTTGTTTGTTTCATTTTGTTTTGCTACTGGCAGTTTAATTCAGGGCCTTCACACTAAGCTACATTCCTTTTTTTTTTTTTTTTTGGTGGAGTACCAGGGATTGAACTCAGGACCCTGCGCTTGCCATCCAAACACTTATTCTATTGAGTTATTTCCCTGGCCACACTAAGCTACATTCCTAGTCCCTTTTAAAATTTTTAAAATTTTGAGACAAGAGCTTAATAAGTCACTAAGTTGTTCAGTCTGGACTCAAACTTTCAATGCTCCTGCTTCAGCCTCTCAGAGTGCTGGCATTACAGGTGTACACCACTGCTCCTAGGTCTAAACAGATATTTTCATCTTGATCTCTATAACACACTGCAGGGGGGCCCAGGTGTTTCCAGAAGTTCTGCAGAAAGTGGCTGGCAGAAGATGAGGATCTCCTGAAACAAATGGGCCTACAGCCAGAAGGCAGGGACACCTGGGAGTTTACTAAAGTCCCAAGCCATCAACACACAGTGAACTGAGAACTGTAAATGTCAGCAAACCCTCTGCACAACCATAACAGCAAAGCCTGTTAGCAACCATTCAAGGGAGGCAGGCAATGTCTTTCCATGTAAAGGTGGTCCAGTGAAGCAGAGTAGATCCTTCAGGTCACACAGCTAGCAGGAGATGGAAGGAGAGAGCAGTTGGTTTTGGATTCAAAATTCACTTTTGTCCTGTCATGCAGCACAAATCAGAAAAGGGAGAATGAAACTAACCACAGAAGAGACTTGGTTTCCCAGGCTGGCACTCCCTCCATGGCCCAATGTGGGCATGTCACAGAGCACTCAGCTCACATCCTCCTGCATTGCTCCGTTTTCCTTTTGGGGTTGGTTGGAATGAACTCAGCGGTGCTCCAGAAGTGTGTGGAGGAGACACATGCAACCGGGTGGCCAGAGAGGGTATAAAAAGAATCTCTCCAGAGGAGAGAGATTGCTTTGGCAGGAAGCACACAGCCAGCTTGGGGAGCCCAGAAGGGAAGAAGCTGGAAAGCGTGCCCCCTGACCTCATGCTCTTCTTGCCTTCCAGTCCCCTGCCTGGGCCTCCCATTTGCTGAACCCAAGCCACACCCAGGAGGCAAGGGAGCCTGTTTTTGTTCTCTGAATGGGTCAGCTTCCCAAGGGCACAAAGCAAGGTGGGAAAGATGAAGAGTAGCTATGGAGGTCAGGCAGAAGAGATCCAGCCCAGGGCCCGGTGGGATGGCTCAGTGGTCTAAAGTGCCTGCTTGGGGAAGCTGGGGCGGCTTCAGGGATCGTCGTTTGATCCCCAGCACCACATGCTGTGCCAGCCCTGCTCTTGGGGCGGGCTGAGAGGGCCATAAAAATGAGTGAATAAACAAATAAAGGTTCTGAAACAAGAAAAAATAATAAAATAAAATTTAAAAAAAAAAGAAAAAAAAAAAAGAAGAGATCCATCCAGCCTAGCCCATGGCCTTGGATGACCCAGAGTTTGCACAGGATCCAAGCAAATCACTAAACCTCAACAGTAGGATCTGCATGGGGCTCCTGAGAAAGACTCAGCATAGCTAATGGTTGCTGATCACCTTGTTGAAGGATGAAGCCAACACAGGAGGGGAAAGTGGAGGCCAGAAGAGACAGAGTCAGCGTCCTGGTGGCAAAAATATAGTGTCCCTGGGCCCATCCATCCCTGAGCTTGGAGGATGTAACCATGGGGGCAATGAATCCTTATTCTGTTTAACCTGGTAGGAGCTGGGATTTGTCCCCTGCACCAGAGAGGGCCCTGATTGGTATGTATGTCCAAGGCAGAGTTGCCTGTAGGTATCCAGGACTAAAATGAGTCCGGAGTGCAGACTTGTAGTCCTTGGCCCTGTGAGATATTTTGAGGACCAGTCCTTCAGGAGAGAGAGCATCTGGGAGCTCAACTGAAGTGATGAATCTAAGAATGGGAAGATTCTCTAGAGGGAGCAACAGCTACATGAAGTCCCAACAACCATCAATGTTGTGGTTAAAACTCTCACGGATCAGGTACTGCTCCACATGCTCGACACACATCAGTGTTATCCTCTCCAAAATCCTCTGGGAACACCACGTCCTCGTTTTACAGATGAGAAAACCAAGGCATAGTCATGTCCAGTTATTTGTCAGAACCAGGATTTGAGCTCGGGTAGTATGCTCTTCTTAACCACCTTCTACACTATACTCCCCTGAATCTTTCCCAAGTACTGAGAACCCTCCAAACAATGTATACACACTTCAGGAAAAAAAAATAGTATGATTTTTTTTTCAACAGGTGTTACTGTTGAATGGAGGACCCTAGAGGATGTCATACATGCCAGAAAATCCACTCACTGCCACTGTTTTGAGAAGAAATTGAAAATGCATGTGTGCGCAATCTCCATGGCCAAGGCTACCCAAGCAGCAGTCTACCACACTAATAAATGTCTAGAAAGTAATGGCCACCACTTGAGCACCTTGTTATTGTAAAAGCCAAAGGTAACTTGAATTAATCCAATGATGTCTCAATAAATTTAGTGTTAAAATTTTTAGACAAGATTTTCTTTTCCTGAAGTGTGTATATATTTTAGGAGGCATATTCTTTATAAAATAGATTTTTTACAAAGCTTCTTTGGGTGGGGCGGGGAGATAGCTCAGTAGAATAAGTGCTTGCCTGGCAAGTGCAAGGTCCTGAGTTCAATCCCTGGTACCACCAAAATGAAAAAAAAAAAAGCTTCTTTGGGGCTGGGAATCAAAGTGAGGTTTCAGAGAACCCTGAGGTGAGTTGGCTAAGATTCATCATGAGGTTGTGAGATTCCCTCCAACTCCCCATTTGAGCATCGCTGCAGATGCACAGGTGTATTCCTTATTCGAAATGCTTGGAACCAAAAGTGTTTTGGATTTTTTCCTATTTTGGAAATGTGCATATCTCATGTTACCTTGGGGAAGATATCCAAGTCTAGATTCAACACAAAATTCATTTATATTTATGGGAAAGACAATTATATTTGCATATGATTGGCTCATTAAACGTAAACATTGAAAAGATACTAATATAGATATAGGTATAGATATATAGTTATGTTTGGGTTTTGTATTCTCCCACCTCTTGTTCCTTTCTTTTTTCAAGTTGAGGTACAAATTTTCCGCTGAATGGAACCAGAGATATTTAGAGAAATAGTTGATTCTTTGTTGGATATGAAAAATACAGATGACCCTCCAGTTTACCAGGAAATAAGGAGGTACATAAAAAATGATGGAGACATATCAGAAGGATACAGGTGCCAGCTCACAGGGGCCTTCCATTGACCTAATTTGGGACAATTTGAACATCAAATAAAATAACAATCCCCAGAGTCCACCAGTTTCTACTGACATAAATAAAAGAATGGAATTGACTAAGAAACATGAAGGGAAAGGTGAAATTAGAAAAGCCACCCCTTGGTAGTTGTCATAGTAACAGTATATTAGGGCAAAAATCACCAGTGAATGCTAAAACTGGTGGGGGAGAATAGAATGAAAAACAAGATATTTACATAGACTCAAAATAGCTCTCCATGAGCCAGGCATGGTGGTGCATGCCTGAAATCCCAGCACTTGGGAGGCTGAGGCAGGAGGATAGCCATGAGTTTGAGACCACCTTGGGCTACACAGCAAATTCAAGGCCAACCTGAATTATAAAGTGAGACCTCATGAAGGAAAAAAAAAAAAAAAAAAAAAAGATACTGATAATTCCAAAGTGAAAAGCAGTAACTTTGCAGCTGGGAGCGCCTTCTTAACCAAGGGATCAAGGTGGATCACTGCGTGGCCATCCTCCCATGCTAAGAGCAATCCTTCACTTCTCTTGTTTTCCTGCTTAAGAGGCAGAACCTGAATGTAATCATGAGGAAACATGGGACAAGCCCAAATCAAGGAGCACTGTTCCAAATAACCAGTCTTTGCTCTTTTAAAATGTCAAGGTTGTAGCTGGGTGTGGTGGCAGAGGCCTGTAATCCTAGCACTTGGGAAGCTGAGACAGGAGGATTGGTGTGAGTTTCAGACCAGCTTGGGCTACAAAAGTGAGCTCAAGGTCAGCCCAAACTGCATAGCGAGATCTTCTCTCAAAAAAAAAAAAAAAAAAAAAAATTTCAAGGTCACAGATGACAAAAGATGAAGCCAAACAAAAATAATGTCTCACATTAAAGAAAATTAAAGAGACGTAGCCACTAACTGAAACCCTGGAAAAGAAGACTTTGTGTATTTAATTTACCATTAAAGGACATTAGTGGAACCACTGATATAATTTAGGGTATCTATATCAGATAACAATATGCTAACATTAGCCTCTTGATTTTTATAATTTATTAATAAAATGTCACCATGTTTCTAGGAAATATGTAATGAAGCACTTAGGGATAAAGAAATAACAAAATGGCAAATAATTTTCAAATACTTCAGAAAAATAAAGAGTCAAAGACAAAATGATAAATCATATGTAAAATGCTAATATTTGAGAAAATAGGAGGATCTAAGTGAAGAATCTGTGGTAATTCTTTATTTTGCAACTGAAAATACTTCAAAATAAAATGTTCAACACAGTGCAGAATTGGAAGCATGCCTGTGTCTGGAGATTATAAATGTAATTGCAGAAGGGGTAACTTATGAGCTCAAGCAAGTATTACAATAACATAGGCAAATACGTAACATTTTATCAGGTAATATAAGTCAATTATTAGTTTATTAAATCTGCAGTCTATGGCTTATTCTCAGTTTATTATATATCATAAATAAATAAGTACATGACTACAAAATTAAAGGGTAATATATATGCAGTGAATCACAACTTTATATTATGTGCACCTGTGTGCATGTGCACATACACACAGACTTTACAACCTCATGGATCTTTAATTGTTATTTAATCTTCCTCAGAAGCTATCCAGGTGGGCACCATTATCTTAATTTTGCAGAGAAGGAAAGTCACATACTGATGAGGCAGCAAATCTTGACTTAAAACATTGTCTTTTGAATGATAAATCTGGTGTTTTTAGGCACTCTGCTACGCCAATTATGAATGCAGCTGTCACAAAAGCCCCTGACTGGGTACCACTTACTTCACTGGCCCTGTTCCTCAGCTCCATTATCCATGGAATGGGTTTATAATAACAGGTAGTCAGTGACCTAAAACATGTTAAGTGCTCAGGGCAGTGTCTTTACACAGCGAATGTCCACATGTGAGTTGTTCTAATCATTCCTTATTGTGCAGAGGCAGGAGGAATACCATGAAGTCTAGCAAGGCATGCTTCACTCCTGGATGACACCCTAGCCAGGAGAGCAGAGCACATACCACAGAGTTCTATAACTGCAGCAGGCAACTCAAGCTGAGGATGAGCCATAGGCTCTTGGGCTCTTGTGGGCTCTTGGCCCACAGAACCAGACAGAAGGATACCTTGGCAGGCACAGCCTGGCCAGCAGAGCACTGAGGTGGGCACTTCCACATTTTCCCTTGCTTCTATTTGGCAGCAGTTCCACTGGTGACTCCCCAGGCAACTTTGCACATGTACACACACACACACACACACACACACTCAGAATATCTTTTCTGAAGGAGATTTCTCACTGTGCTCTGGAAGTCCCAGTCAATATTAGCAAGGGTCCAGTGGGAAAAGAGAACCTATTCTAAAACATCTCAAGGGGCCACCCTGTGGAGAAACTGGGAGTGCACATGACGGAACAGGCTGGAAAGGCAAGGGAGCAAGTGATGGTCCAGGAGCCCAAGGAAGGGATCTGATGCAGCCGGAGATGCTGCTGAGGCGGAAACAGAGGGGAGCCCCCAAGCTTCTTCATGTGTGCCCACTGGGCTCAGCCAGTGCCTTCCAGCAGTTCCAGGGGATGGGAGGTATGCCACCCCACTCCACCTCTGTAACAGAGGGAGGGAGTGAGAGCGAGAGTGAGCGAGCAAGCGAGGGAGTGAGAGAGAGAGAGAGAGAGAGAGAGAGAGACAGAGAGAGACAGAGACAGAGACAGAGACAGAGACAGAGACCGAGAGAATAGATCTCAGGGCACATGAGGCCAACACAACACCAGTGTAGGGCCTTCCACCTTGGCATTCCAATTGTTCATCTGTGCTTGGCACAGGGCTAGGTTTCATAAGGGATGAGGGCCCAGGGTGCCATGCTACTGATCACCTTTTAAAATGAACATATCATGGAAGCACGCTGGAAAGCCATTTGGTGGTATCTATCGAAGTTCAACACACTATGACCTAGCTAGTCCACTAAGTGTATACCTAACAGAAATGCATACCTGTGTTCATCAAAACCTACTGGCACATTCATAGCAGCCCTCGTTACAACAGCCTCGAACAGGAAACTCCCCACGTGCTCATCAACAGTGTGTGGGGGGGTAATCACAATGGAACACTGTCCAGACACAGAACAGATGGTCTATAATTACCCACATCGGTATGGTTGACTCTTGTCAACATGTTGTTGAGTGAAAGAAGCCAGACAGGAAGGAGTATGGGCTGCCTGTTTACATTATTATGCATACATAACAGCTAACACCAATGTCTGATTGTAGGGTTACTCTTAGCGGTGGTGATGATGTGTAGGGACCTTTTGGGAAGTAGTTCTTTAATCACCTGTTGGTCACACAAATGTGTTCAGTTTTTGAAGCTGTGTCAAACTGTACAGTTACGATCTATGCACATTTTCTTATATGCAATTCTTGAATAAAAAATGAATACCCTAACAAAAGGACTACTTTCTATTTTCTGCTTCCTGTTGTAGTCATCTGAGTCCAGAAAGCTTTCTGGGAAAATGGATGAAGAAGGAGGAGGAAGAGGAGATTGGGTTCATGATCAACAATGAGAAAGAAAATGGGTGAATATGACTGGGTGAGTTTTAGGCTCCAAGCCCTGGGGTGAGCTCTCATGGGATGGGCTCCTGACCCTCCACTGCACAGGAGGCCACTCACTCCTTAGGGGGCGGCATAGGATTACAAAGAGTGACCCTGGGTGGGGTGACTTATTCCATGCTGCACCACTGGCAAGTGGCTGGGGGTGCTATGCAGATGTCTGTGCACAAGAGAAACTTTGACTATAAGTCACTGTAAGCTGTAGGTCATTATTTTCTTTTGCTCAAGACAAGTTCCTCTAAGTCAGTAGTTCTGGGTGTCTAGGAGAAGTGAGGAAGGGGTGGCTTGAAGTCAGAGGAGTTAGGAACAGATCATTTGGATGGCCTAGCGTTCCAGCCCTGCTTTGATAACTGGATGTCGAAAACTGGATTATTCTCTCAATGTTTTCATTCTTCGGTCTCCAGCTCTGTAAAATGAGGACAAATACTTTAAGTGGCTACACTATGCATCTTCCAAGATTGCCAGCAGGCTCAAATGGAGTAATGTAAGAAAAAGTAGCAATCTGGAAAGTGTGACAACCACACAGGCAGCCCAGCACCCCTCCACCTGGTATGGCAGCCATTCATCGTACATGGGTACGTGACAAACTGACTCAGCTCCCAGGCTTTCAATAACAATAGTGATAATCGCCATTATTATTTCTTAATATATTTATTACCCATTAGGTAATATTGTTCTTACTTAACAAAAGCACCTATACCCATTATTGTTTAGTGATTATGCCCTGAGTGTGAGCTGAGTGTTCCATGATGTGTAAAGCACATCCTGCACATTATCTTGCTTCAGAAGCCTGATAATTCTTCCAAATACAGGCGCCTTGATGAACCTTGTTTTACTCAGGAAAAGGCTGAGGTTCAGAGCAGTTAGGCAACTTGTCCAGGGTCACGTAGCTATTCTGGGTGGGGCTAGAATTGCAATCCAATTTCGTCTTACTCCGATCTACCTTTTTTTTTTTTTTTTTTTCATCCTATCTGCCACATTACAGCAGTGAGCATGTGGGGACCCCAAACCCCAAGGGACTTTTGACAACACCTGAGACAACTTTGTTTGTCATAACTGTGGAAGGGCACATGGGCAGCATGGGAGTTGCTGCTTGCCTTCATGTCCAAGGCTGGCTGCCATAACAAATGACCCCAAGACCTGGAGGTCAGATGCCTGGGATTGAGGGTCAGCAGGACCACTCTCCTTCTGAAGGCTCTAGGGAGGAATTCTTCACTAACTCTTCCTGGCTTCTGGCAACTCAGGGCTGATCTTGCTGTACCTTGGCTGTGGCTGTACTGTCCCTACCCTTTCTCTTTGTTCTCATGGCCTCCTTCCCTGTGTCCTCATGTATCCTCTGTTCTTGCAGTAAATCATCAGATACACTGTACTTTTAATTTTATTTCCATTGAACAATAATAGTAGGCCGAGTATGGTGATTCACATCTGCAGTCCCAGCATTCAGAAGGCTGAGACAGGAGGATCAGCTAGTTCAAGGCCAGCCTGGACTACATGGTAACTCCAAGGCCAACTTGCACTATATGATGATACTCTGTCCATAATAATAATAACAATAATGGGGCCCAGTGGGATGGCTCAGTGGTCTAAAGTGCCTGCTTGGGAAAGCTTAGGCAGCTTCAGGGACCGCGGTTCGATCCCCCGCACAACACGCTGCGCCAGCCCTGCCCTCCGGGCGGGCTGAGCCGGCCATAAAAATGAGTGAATAAACAAACAAAGGTTCTGAAACAAGAAAATAAATAAATAAATAAATAAAAATAATAATTTTCGTAAGGATCATTAGATTTATTTTTTAAATGTTTTTATTTTATTTATTTATTTTTTTCTTGTTTCAGAACCTTTGTTTGTTTATTCACTCATTTTTATGGCCGGAGATCGG
>PVJA010055941.1:0-10966 GCA_004027025.1 Myocastor coypus
TAGACTTTTTTTTTAATCATTTGTGACAAAACAAAATTCTTGCTACTTTGGGAGAACTCACAGGTGTAGAAAACATATTCTAGCAAGGATAAAATAAACCTGGGATAAAAACCTCGGGCTATAAGAAGCATAGGTGACCAGGAAAACCAGCAAAGTTTATTTTTAGGTCTAAGTAACTGTCTATTATAATAATAATGAACTAAAATCTGAAGTAGTAATATTGGGTAGAAAGTTATAATCTAGAAAAGACAGAGAAATAAAAACACTTATTTTATTTTTGAGAAGATTTAGATACTAAATATCTCTAGGCTATGTTTACAGCAGCACAATGTGTGATAGCCAAATTCTGAAAACAACCAAAATGCCCATCATCTGAAGAATGGCTGAAAAAGATGTGGTATTTTCATAAAATGGAATATTACTCAGCTATAAGGAATGATAAACTTGAAGACTTCATATATAAATGGATATATCTTGAGTGTATACTCATAAATGAAATAAACCAGACCTATATATGCAAATATCGTATAGTCTCCATAGTTTAAGGACTCAAAAGAAGAAATAAATAAATAAATAATTTTTGGGCATTACCAGGAATTAATCTCAGGACCTTACGTTTTCTGCATCCTCAACCCCTATAATTATTTTTAGAAGAGTTACTTGCATACAAAATTCATTTGGAAGAGAAAAAAAATTAGTGTTTCTTGAAAGTGCTAATGTTTAATTGCTTGATCAGTCTTACATACCTATATCTATTAATCTAAACTGATTTGATGATGAAAATATGTAATGCAACCATTGTTAAATTTTTCTTGTTTTGAAATTCTGTACTATGTGTACTCTTGTTACTGTTTTTTCTATTTTTGTTTCTACTATTTTTACTCCTTAAAATAAAATTAAATCTGTAAATAAATAAATAAATAAATGTCTTTAGGCATTGATTAATAATGATTATCTATGTGAGTCAAAATGTAAATATAGTAGAAACAGAATAGTTTCCAAGTTGTTAGAATAAGAATTAATTGAGAAACCTATGATACGTTATCAGTTAAACAGAAAACAGAGATGGAAAAGAAACATGAAAATAGCATAAAAAATAGAAAGTACAAGGTAGGTTGGTAGAAAATGTATGAACATACCAGTAATAATAAATATGAATATATTAAATGCACAATTAAAATATAGAGACTTTGATTGAGATAAAACACTCTCAATCTACATGCTGTTGTATGAGGCAGCAAAAGCATAATAACACAGAAATTTTTTTTGATTTTTTATGACTGGCTCAGCCTGCCCTGGAGGGTGGAGCTGGTGCAGCATGTGGTGCCCTGCAGTTGCCTAAGCTGGCACTTTAGACCACTGAGCCATCTTGCCGGCATAACACAGAAGTTTCTAAATACAGGGATTGATAAAAGGATACATCAGACAAATGCCAGTGTGAAAGAAGTACTGCAAGAAATCTTAGCATTAAGCCAAAAAGATTTCCAGACAAAAGGAATCAGCATTATGTGAAAAGAGGAAAAAAGACCAATTTCATAGTAATAAACAGCTCCATCTACTAATAAGTTAGGTCTCTAATGATTTTACATGCTGCGCAACATATAAGGTTGACATATTGAGAAAAATAATACTAAAACTCATAAAATTACAAGAGCAAAACAAATAGGCAGCTTGGTGGGAAACTGTAATTTGCCTGTTGAGATCTATAGAACAAGCAATCAAAAAACCAAGTAAACAATGTGAAAGGTTTAAATAAAATGATTAACAAGTTTTGCTGAGTAGATTTACATACAAATAAATGTTTGGGACTGGAGATATCTCAGTGGCATGAGCACCTGCCTGGCAGGAACAAGGTCCTGGGTTTGATCCCTAAAACTATAAAAGTCATCCATGTTTGAAAAAAGTAATTTTTCTTCCAACCACCTCTTCCCCCTTTTTTCTCCATTGGTACCACCTGCCTCATGTCCTCTCGGGTAACTTTGCTAGTAGGATGGTTACATCCTTCTTTATGCTCATGAAATCATATATATGTACATATACATATATATGTATATATATGTATATATGTACATATATATATATATATATATATATATATATATGTATATTTTTCTCCTTATACAACTGGAGCCCTCATTTATAAATTTCCTTGAAAAAAAGAAAATAATTCTCTGTATCTTTTAGTGTTCTCAAGTCAGTAGATATTTAAGTCATTCTTATTTAATAGCTTTATACTGTGTCGTGGTATCAATGTACTACAATTTATTCAAAGATTCTGCTACCTGTGGGGCATTCACCCTGTGCTGGGGATTTCCCCTCCACTGCAGTCAGGCTCATTGTTGATGTGAACAGCAATCAATCATGTATATTCTCGTGAGTTATTTCCATGGGATGGATTCCTATGTGTAGGCTTTCACAGTGAAAAAAATATGTGGAGTTGTTTTTTTGCTGTATGTTTCCAGATTGTTCTCCAACAAGGTCATAGCTGCTGGCAATGTAGAAGAGTGTCACTTCCCAGACTGGAGTAGGTGGTGTCGTCCTCCTGATATTTGAATCTGAGGTGATCAAGTGAGATCTTATCATTGATAATTTACATTTCCCAAATTCCTAGGGAGACCGGTCATCTTTTTACACTTACTCACCATTTGGATTTGCTCTATGGATTGTTTAATGATAGCTTCTCATCATTTTTATCTTGATACACTTTTCAAGGCACTTTGTATGATAGCTATTAAGCCTTTATCTGCTATCCAAATTGGGGGTAGATAGAACAGCCCTATTGAGGGCTAGATTTATATAGCATCATATGTTTTTTCTAAAGTTATGGCTTTCTCTCTCTCTCTCTCTCTCTCTCTCTCTCTCTCTCTTTCTCTCTCTCTCTCTCTCTCTCTCTCTTTCTTTCTTTCTTGTGGCTGGCTCAGTCCACCCTGAGAGTGGGGCTGCATGGCATGTGGTGCTGTGGATCTAACCACTATCCCTGTGCCTGCCTAAGTTTGCCCAAGCAGGCACTTTAGACCCCTGAGGTGTCTCACTGGCCCTCATTTTATTCTTTAGATTTACATCTTTTTTTTTTTTTTAATCTTAGGGGAAAGACATCATGTTTACATGGCTTTATTTTTTTATTTTCATTTTCAATTATTATGGCCAGCTCAGCCTGCCCTGGGGCTGGGGCTGGCACAGCGTGTGGTGCCAGGGGATTGAACCAAGGTCCCTGGGGTTGCCTAAGCTTTCCTGAGCAGGCATTTTAGACCACTGAACCATCTCGTTGGCCTTAGATTTGCATCTTTAATTCATCTTTATTTTTGTTTAAATAATATGAAATAAGGTCTTAATTTCATTTCTTCTATCTTTGCATTGTTCAATACAAACTTTACCACATTAACCATATGACATGTATGGGTCTTGAGCCCTTAAAATGTCACTGGTTTGGCTCTCCGCCCCATCGCTGTAGGTTGCCATCATGGACACGAGTCGTGTGCAGCCCATTAAGCTGGCTAGGGACACCAAAGTGCTGGGCAGGACCGGCTCGCAGGGATAGTGCACGCAGGTGCGCATGGAATTCATGGACGACACGAGCTGCTCCATCATCCACAACGTGAAGGGGCCCGTGCGTGAGGGCGATGTGCTCACCCTGCTGGAGTCGGAGCGGGAAGCCCGGAGGTTGCGCTGAACCCAGCTGCTGGGTCCTGGACGTCCACCTACCGCCTGTGCCACGGGATGAACTGCAACTGTTAAAATAAAACGTTTGTATTGTGTGTAAAAAAAAAATGTCACTGGTTTGAAATGAAATGTGCAGTAAGTCAATAATACATGCCAGATTTCTGAGACTTTCTATGGGGGATAAAGAATGTAAAAGATCGCATTTATAATTTTTACGTTGATTATATGTTGAAATGACAGTACTTTGGATTAAACTATTAAAATTAATTTCATATATTTGATTTTTTTTTAATGTGACAAGTAGAAAAATTTAATTATACAGCTAGTATTTCCTTCGGACAACTCTACTCTAGATAATCAACTGTGCCCGAACTGCTTCTTAAATCATTTTGTTTGCTTTCACTTATCTTTTATCTGCCCCGTGAGGGGCGGATCTGTTTTATTTCTCATAGCAGAAATCTGTCTTATCCATCACTTCCCACTATCCTTTGAATAGCCCTTCTCTCTTGGCAGGAATTCACCACCATGTGACCCATCTCTCCAAGGTAGGTTTTAGAGCTTGAATTCCCAGCCTCCCTCACAGCCAAGATGTGTAGATTTGACCTTTATGGAATGAATTGGACGTGAGCTATGTGACAGATCAAGTTCTGAGTGGTATTTCCGATTGCACAGGCCCAGGTGGCAGAGGTTCGATCATGGCAGTCCTGTAGGCAGTGGCCAGGTCCGGGTCCTCCTATTGCGGGTGGTGACAGCAGCATCAGTTTCTTCAGTGGACCAGTCTGGCTTTTCAGTCCTCCCAAGACTGTGAGCTTCTCTTTATCTTTTTTATTTTTTTAAATTTTATTTATTTATTTATTTTTTCTTGTTTCAGAACCTTTGTTTATTCACTCTTTTTTTTTTTTGTCTTTTTGAGACAGGGTCTCACTATGCAGTTGAGGCTGGTCCTGAGCTCACTTTTGTAGCCCAGGCTGATCTCGAGCTCGCACCAATCCTCCTGCCTCAGCCTCCCGAGTGCCTGGAATTACAAGCGTGCGCCACCACTCCCGGCTATTCACTCATTTTTATGGCTGGCTCAGCCCACCCTGAGGGCAGGGCTCGTGCAGCATGTGGTGCCGGGGGGGATTGAACCGTGGTCCTTGAAGCCGCCCAAGCTTTCCCAAGCAGGCGCTTTAGACCACTGAGCCATCCCGCCGGGCCCTCTTTATCTTTTAAAATCAAGTTGCTTAGGGGCCAGGGAGATAGTTCCATGGCACAAGTGCCTTCCTGGCAAGTGCAAGGTCGTAAGTTCAAACCCTGGTCTCACCAGAAAAAAAAAAAAAAAAAAAAAAAAAATCACGTTGCTGTTTTCTGTTAATCCATCCAAGTTGGCTTCTATTGCTTGTATATAGAATCTCATCTGATATATTAGGGATTTTTGCTCAAAGAAATGCGTTCTTGTATTTTAATGAATTCTCTTTTTCTCCAGCTTATTTTCTTGTTCTTTCCATATTATTCAAGAAGAGTGGCGTCTTAGCCTGAGTTCCACAGTGAGCAGAGCCTGTAGTAAAACTCGACATCATGATACCTCAGTGGGTGCACAGCCTCATAGGGTAGGTTGAGGCAAAAAGCAGATGAGGCAGGACTGAGGAGAGCAAGGTGAGAGGCACCACGTAGGAGCTCCAAATCCTGTAGCTAGGGAAGCTTACTGCTCTGCTCCTGATACTGTTTCCAAGGGGGCTGTGTGGGCTACTCTCCTGGAATGTCTTCAGGTAAGGAAGAGGAGTAAGATCTAGCCACTGGTTCCTGTCTGTGCCCCCCTCTCACCTTCTATGGTTCAAAAATCTCTAGGTGACTCTCCTTAGGCACACTGTACATTGTCGCTCCCTTTGCTCTGTGGCCCCATGATCTCCTTGTACAGGAGGTCAGCGAGGCCTCAGGACATAGGAGCACCTGTCCGGTATCTATACACATTAAAAGCCGGAGAGCTGGTGAGGCAAGGCCAGGGTGATGCTCAGTGAAGCAGGAAAGTGGAGCAGGAGGGCAACACAGGTAGGGGAGGGAAGGCGAGATGCAGGAGGGCCAAGGGTTTGGAGAAGGGCATCGATTAAGTCGTTTATAGGCACTGAGTTCTTTTTATTTACCTTTTCTTTTTTTCAGTACTTGGGAATTGAACTCAGGACCTCATGCTTGCCAGGCAAGCATTTATTCTATTGGGCTATCTCTCCAGCCCCACTTTTTGTTTTTTTAAAATCGTTTATTTATTTATATATTTTGTACGAGGTTTCACTACATAGCTCAGACCCAGACTCAAAGTGATCCTCCTGTCTCAGCCTCCCCAGTGCTGGGATTACAGGCATGTGCTACCACACCTGGTTTCAGTGGGGCTGTCGCAGCATGTGGTACTGGGGATTGAACCTGGTAGCTCAGCTTGCCAGGCAGGAGTTTAGACCACTGAGCTATCTCCACATCCCCCAGACGTACTGATTTTAAAGAAGCCATATTAAGCCTCCCATGGAAATTTTATTTTTATTTCTTTTTTTTCCTTTCCTTACCAATATCAATTAGAAAATATATCATGTCCACACCCTGTGCTCTGTATTACTATTGTGAGGACAATATGTAATGTGTCAATTATCGTGGATGTACTACTAATGTGTTGTGAAACTATCATATTGATATTTCTTATTAAAAGTAATTTTAAAAAAGATTTTTTATAATTTTTTTTTGGGCCGGGCGTGGTGGCGCATGCCTGTAATCCCAGCACTTGGGAGGCTGAGGCAGGAGGATTGGTGTGAGTTTGAGACCAGCCTGGCTACAAAAGTGAGCTCAAGACCAGCCTGAACTGCATAGCGAGACCCTGTCTCAAAAAATATATAATTTTTTTTTTTTGGTACCAAGAATCGAACTCAGGACCTTGTGCTTGCCAGGCAGACACTGTGCCACTGAGCTATATTCCCAGCCCCTCTTTTTCTATTAGAATCAGTTTTGCTTTCTGTATTTACTTGCTGTATTGTTTAGTATGGACATTTTATGCCCATGATATCCTCTTCAGATGCTGAATTATAATAAAGTTCCTCTCAATCCAGTTTGGAATTTTATTTTCAAGATTCGACATATTCGTTCTAAATTCTGTTACTCCTGCTTTTTGCTTGTTTCCAGATAAAAATGAATTTCTGGAGCCCAAGCATGGTGAACCGATGAAAAGTGTCAGTTGTGTCCCTGAAACCAGGGACTTTAGCAGGAGTTCTTTGTCCTATTCATCTTTTGTGTGTACATTTCCCCCAGGGAGGTTGCCCTCTGGAATACTGTAGTTCTAGCCCCTAGGATGTAAGTGAAGATGTGAATCTTAGCCTCAAAGGGGTGGTCTGTATTAGACACATGACACACTGCCCAGATCTCTTTCAGAATGGAGGACTATTCTTGCAGCTGGTAAAATTTCTTCCCGCAAATAGTCCCAGGCTTCAGTTCTCCTGAGGAACCACCTGGGTCAAAGAATCCTGCTTCTCCAAGATGCTGCCCTCAGTCCATGTCCAACGCTTGCTGCCATGGAGGTCTTCAGGCTCAACTCACCTCCCTCCAACCTGGGTCAATTCTGAAGTGCCAGCACAGCCCCAGAGCTCCTCATGGAGGTGGCTTGTGCTTACATAGAATCTGTGGTACTACTTCCCCACTCTGTGCAATCTGTTTTCTTTTCTTCTCATGGTTGTTCTCCAAGCTCCTCCTGGAAGGATTTTCCACATGCGCATCTCTGTTTTGGAGTCTTTCTCCTAGAGCAGCTCAGACTTGCAGTGTTTAGCCTCCCCAGTACTGGGATTGCAGGTGTGTGCCACCATGCCTGGTCTTGGTGGCCTGCTCAGCATGCCCAGGCGTGGGGCTGGCGAGACATGTGGTGCCAGGGATCGAACCCTGGTCCCTGTACTTGCGTAAGCAGGAGCTTAGTCCACTGAACTATCTCTCTGGTCCTTGTCTTTATTCTTAGGGAATGCACATAAGTATGATGTGTCCTAACACTGGTAAGATACGTTCAAGTAATTCAGAAAAAAAATACATGCATGCATATATGTGTAAAAGAAGAGAAAGAGATTAAACAAATGACTTTCGACTGATTCAGAAAAAAAAATGTATATGTGAGTATATGTATGCTATGGTTTGTGTCTAGATGTTTCCCCAAAGCCTCCTGAGGTCATAGGTGGGGCTTTCTCAGGGGTGGCTGCATGTAGAGTATGTGCTTGATCCAAAGTGAAATGCTAGGATGAAAAGAGGTAGCAAAGCAATAAGGGGAAGACAAGCCTCTCTTCTGCCCACCATGGGCAGTTCTCCTCTGCCAAGCCACCCTGCCCTGCAGACAGCCCTTGAAGGACTGAAACCTCCACAGACTGTGAGCTAAATGAACCTTTGCTCCTCTAACTTTGGGTGTCAGTTATTTTGTCTCAGCCATGAGAGAAAAGTAACTCAGACAATGTATGTACAAAGGAAGAGGTGGGGAGATAAAATAAGCAAGATCTTAACAAGCAGTGAACCCAGATGGCTCGTATACGGATGTTTATTGCATCATTCTGCCTTTTCTGGGGATTTGACATTTTACAGAAGATCAAGGTGAAAGTAAAATCCCTTTTCTCTATCTTGAATAGGTGTTTCAGGGGGAATACAATTAGATTTGTATGCTCAATCTGCTGCCTTTGCTTGTGACCTCCTTGTTATTTTTTAATCTTTTGCTTTGTTTTTCTAATAGAGTTATTTAAATCTGTTTGAATGTGTGTGTGGTCACATCTCCTGGATTTTTGTCCTTTGTGCTCTTATTGTTATTCATTAGAAATCATTTGTAATTTCGACTTTGATTTCCCTTTAACTCCATGGATAATTAAAAGAATAAATTTTGGGTATTCGTGTCTATAGGGATTTTTTTATGTGTTTGTTTGGCTAGGTTTTGGTTGCCAATTCTAGTTTGATTAGACTGTGTTTTGTGAAGTGGCCTATAGTGTTTCAGCCTTTTAGAATGCAGTGAAATCCCCTCCTGGAACTCTGGGGAGACAGTTGCTTGAATACATCTTTGCTGCCTTTATTCTTCTATTTAAAACCATCAGCGGAACCCTTTGTGAGCCAAGCAGATTCGGGCATGTGCGGTGGTAATGAAGTCCAGCACATCTCTGAGTTTCAGATGCAATCTTCTAGGCGAGGGGCTGGCAAAGTCGCTTTTTTCCTCTGATCCTGATGAAGGCTCAGGAGTCAGACACGAGGGCACAGGAGTAACAGAAGAAACGTGGTAAAATTTGGAAGCTTAGTTTCCAGAAATCCAAGGATCTCCTGAAGGAGAGACTGCACCTGCCCATGTGAGCCTTCTTTGGGCTCATGCTCCAGTCTTTGAAGAGCTCTGGGAGAGTAAAAGGCCTGTTGAGTCCTCTCTTTCCTTCAAAAATGTTGCCCTTTGCAGCTGAGATGACTACAGAGGGGAGGGAGCCCCTGCCAGGCCCAAGAACCTGCCAGCTGGTGTTCTGTGGACTTAGCAAGGCAAAGACAACTGGGCCTTATGTTACCAGAGGGACCACCTCGCTGCAGATCCCAGCAGCTGACTTTCCAGCTATAGGAAAAATACCAATACATCTAGAGGGACCTGGAAGGGAGAAGGAGAAGGAGCAGCCTCTAGAGGAGAGGTGAGAGCCTGAGCTGGAAACAGCGATGACAGCAACACACAAGGAGCTGTGCTCACAGCGTGGGTACCCACATACCTAGGTTCTGCGGCTCAGCTTTCAGACCAAACCTTTCAAGTAATGAAGTAAAGGAGTAAATGATTGTTGTTGAAATCTAACATGGAATTCCAAATGTGGAAAATAACAGATATACATTTAAAATTCCAGCCAAGGTAGTGACACACACACTTTTAATCCCAGCACTTGGGAGGCAGAGACAGGAAGATCACTGCAAATGCAAGGCCAACCTTGGCTACAAAGTGAGGTCAAGGCCAGCCTGAACATTATAGCAAGATCTTATCTCAAAAAGACAAAAAAAAAAAAAAAAAAAAAAAAAAAAAAAAAAAAAAAAAAAAAAAAAAAAAAAAAAAAAAAAAAAAAAAAAAACCAAACAAATGAAAAATTAAAATTCTAAAAAATGGTGAGGGGAAACAATGGTTTTGGGGAGTGATACAGGAAACCAAAGCAGTATGTAGTGTTAGATTTATTATTGGAATAATATAAGTTTATAAAATAAAGCAAATGGGGGATGGGAAATATGTAAGCCAACACTGAGAGAAATTTTCTCTGTTTCTCAGTTGAGTTGCAGATATGAAGATCTCATTGCATTCCAAGCAGAACTCATCAAGAATAACACTCATTTTTAGAAAAATCCTGATCAAAACTTTCCAGAGAGAGAGAGAGAGAGAGAGAGAGAGACTAAGCAGTTTTAATAAGAGTGAAGGGGTCTGGCAGGATGGCTCAGTGGTCTGAAGTGCCTGCTTAGGAAAGCTTAAGCGGCTGCAGGGACCGTGGTTCGATCCCTGGCACCAAATGCTGCGCCAGCCCTGCCCTTAGGGAAGGCTGAGCCAGCCATAAAAAGAAATAAACAAACAAAAGTTCTGAAACAAGAAAAAAAAAAAAATAAAAAGAAATCTTTAAAAAAAATAAGAGTGAAAATACACTGACATTGGACTTCTTATCTGCAGCAGCAGAGGCAAACGATGGTATAATAATATCTATAGGCCTTGTTATTTGAGACACGTTGTGTAGTTCAGTCTGGCCTCAAAAATCATTGTGTAGACCTAGGGTACCTCAAATTCATGGAGATCCTCCTACCTCAGCTCCCCAAGTTCTGAGATTACAAATGTAGGCCACCATATCTTCCAGGCTTTTGAGAAAACAGAAACCACAAAGCATAAGAGTACTCGAAAGTGCTGAACGATGTGACCCCAGTGCTGGGAGTAGAGGTAGATGAGCATTTCAGTCCCTTTTAGGGTTGAGAATAGAAATACTGAAGAGTTATAACTAGGCCATCTTCATACGGGGGAAGTAAGTATATATATATATATATATATATATATATATATATATATATATATGTATATATATTTTTTTTTTAATTTTTTTTTTTTTGAGACAGGGTCTCGCTGTGCAGTTCAGGCTGGCCTTGAGCTCACTTTTGTAGCCCAGGCTGGTCTGGAACTCGCACCAATCCTCCTGCCTCAGCCGCCCGAGTGCTGGGATTACAGGCGTGTGCCACCATGTCCGGCTATTTTTTCATATAATGAAAAGTTACTAGCCGGGCATGGTGGCGCACGCCTGTAATCCCAGCACTTGGGAGGCTGAGGCAGGAGGATCAGTGTGAGTTCGAGACCAGC
>PVJA010055942.1:0-10977 GCA_004027025.1 Myocastor coypus
CCGATGTAGTAACCAATCAGATTTGACTGTGCGAGCGATGGTGATTGGTGGGCGAAGTGCTATATATGAGGGAAGCGCGGGCTGGAGGGGGAGAAGAGGTAGAGATGTAAAGGGTGGAGGATCTTGTTAGATCCTGGCTGCTGTACTGAATAAAAGTCTACAAGCTTAAGTCCGGCGTTCAAGCCTTTGTGTTGCGGCGTCGGACACCCAACATCCAAAATTAAGGAAGGAAAGATTTATTTAGCTCACACTTTGTGGAAGTTTCAGTCCATACTCAGCTGACTCCAAAGCAGAGTGGCACGTGGCAGAGGGGAGCAGTTCATGATGGCAGGAAAACAGCAAAACAGCAAGAGCCAGAAGGGAGAAGCAGCAGCAGAGTGCAAGCCTCTTTCCTTCTCTTATATTGCATTCACATTATCCACCCCAGTATGGGTATAGCACTCATACCCCAAATCCCAGTATTGGATCTCGAATTAATCATAAACTCTAGAAGGCCACCTCATGACTGCATAAGGCTTTGGGGGGACATCTAGACACAAATAATAACAGGTTTCCTATTGGCAGTTTGTGCTGGATGGAAGCTGAGTAAGCCCCACTCTGGAGCTCATATGTGCCTGGTTAACAGAGGTTTGGGTAGCTCCAGTAAGGACAAAACCAAATCTTAGTACCTTTGCAAAAACCTCTCTTAAGTCTAGGTTCTATTTGTTGCCTCAATACTTCCATTCCTATTTAATGACTGCAGAAAAAGGGACTGGTTATGTTTAGGCAGGCATCAAAATATAGAGAATGGTATCTGAGAAGGGTCCCATCTGATTTGGTTAAGGATTTTATAGTACCAACCAAATGGACTGAACTCCCAGGGCCCTAAATTTGTATGGCAAGCATGTGGATTAAGCAGGCCGAGTAGGGGAAGACAAGATTAATAGTGGCAGCCATCTTGACCCTAGAAAAGGCAATTCAGAGTTACACAGTCCCATGGATACACTCACATACAGCAAAATGAAGATGATCTTATACAAAACTTTCTAATCTTCTGGGTACATGGCACAGAGTGCTAGGGTGAGCATTGAGATTAGCAAGATAGGCTAAACCATAATGGGAAGCAGAGCATGAGTCAAGCAGGGCAGATGCTTTAGTGTACAATGTCTGCCTAGTTTCAGCTGTGTATAGACTGGTCAGCTTCAAGAGTAATGGGAGCAGGCTTTGAGTACACTGTCCCCCAAGGGTTGCTTTCAGCAGAGTTGACTCATTTGGATAGGCTTTCCAACAGTTGTCTGGCTAGTTTTTTTGATCTGAGAATGATAGTTCCATGGCTGGATCTCAGAAACCTTTATTGCATTAGGAATGATTAAAGTAATTACATGAGGGCTCTTCCAGGTGGGCTTCAGGGGCTCTTTTCTCGATTTCTTTAATTACACTAGGTCCCCAAGGTTGAAAGGATGCATGGTAGTCCCTTTGGGGAGGCTAGCTTCTCAGCTATATTCTCATTTCCTAACTGTGTAAGTTGTTCCTGAGAGTTATGTTATCTAACTGATATAGGTTTTCCTGGAGAGAGGACTCTGGAGGCCTCCCATACAAAATGTCAAAGGGTGTATATCCCCTGGATCCTGGTGAACTTAAGATCTTGAGGAGGACTGTGGAAAGCAAATCTACTCTGGTGCCTGAGTTTCTTGGTGATAATTAGTCAATATAGACCTTAAAGTCCTACTTACTCTTTAAACCTTTCTGGGGTTTTGTGGCCTATATGCTGTATGTAAGTTCCACCTGATTTTTAATTCTTTAGTGAGCTTCTGTGTTATTTCTGCCACAAGTGAAGGCCCATTAATGCTGCCTATGATTAGAGGCAGCCTATATCTAGGGGTAGTTTCTCTCAGTAATACTCTACAGATTTCAGTGGCTTTTTCTGTTTTAGTGGGAAATGTCTCCTGCCATCCAGAATAAGTACAGACAAGTACCAGGAGATATTTGTAGGCTTTACATGGCTTGACTTCTGTAAAATCTATTGTAGTTTAAAAAAGGGGAAAGTTCTGCATGTTGGATACTGGGCAGAGGGTTAGGTCCAGATAGGGATTCTGTCCTTGCACGGATTTGACATCTGTGAAAAACAGAGGATTGAGGATAAATTTTGAATATAATAGTAACAGCTTAAAAGCTGATTTGTAGCAGTTTTTCCTCCATGAGTGATGTCATGTTGGCATTTTACCCAGGTCTATGGTAGGTTTTGAGGACCTATCATTTAATTGTCTGATAAAGTCCAAGCACTATTTGGGCCCATGTGGGCCCCTTCCTATTGTGACTTCTTAATTTTTTCCTTGGAGTAAAATAGCAGAAGGGCTCATTGCAGAGACTGAGATCAGTTTTATGGGATATTTCATGGTGGCCTTCCAAGTTTTGTTTCAGATTGTTCACTCCCCAGGTGGAGCCCTTTGCTGCCTTTTTTTTGCAGCCTCATTGGCCTTGTGATTTCCAAGAGTGATAGTGCCTTTTATTTTTTGGTGTCTTTTACAATGGACAACAGCAACTCTTGTTAGTTTCCAAATTGCAGTCAGAAGCTAGGAAATTTTTATTTTATTTTTAATTTGTTTTTCTTCCACTGTGAAGGGTCCACACTCTTTGTATAGTAGCCTATGGACATGAACAGTAGCAAAAGTACAGGTTGAGACTGTATAGATGTTTACTATTTTTTCCTTCACCCAGTTGAGAACTTATATTACAGCCCATAACTCAGCCCATTTTGGGAAAGAGAACCAGCCAGGAGCACCTCTTCCATGGTGATTACTGCATAGCTAGCCTGGCATTTTCCATTTTTGACTGAACTACTTCTACCCATAAACAGTATATACTCCACATCAGGCAAGAGTTCCATCTGCAGAGCCTATCATGTTCAGGGGGCAAATTCGATGGGCAAAAAGGTAGCTGGGTTAAGAGGCTTAATCAGTTAAAAGGTGTGTCAGGAATTTTCAAAAAGCAGTCCTTAATATCGAGTAACATGAATATTTGAAAGCTGGTGGTATCCTCAATTATTTAATAACTCTGGAACTGCATGTAGGACTTAGATCATAAGATTTTGTCCCAGAGTTAATTGTCAGATTCTTTGATTAGGAGGGCAGTTGCCACTAGTTCCCTCAGGTAGAGAGGCCAGCCCTTGGCCAGCCTCCAGACTTTTTGATAAGTATGAAATTTCCCAAGGACTTACCTTCTGTGTGTCAGAACCCACAATGTCGCATGCCTCCATTCATCATGCCTCCATTAATCAACAAATAGGTTAAAGAATCTAGTCACATTAGGAATACTGAGCACTGTCTTATGGTCTGGAAGGATTTAGTCTGTTCTAAGATCCAATTTAATAAATCATTCTCATTTTCTTTCCTGTTAGAACATCATATAGAGGTTTAGCCTTTTTAGCAAATTCTGGTACCCAAATTCATAGAAACCCACAGCACTCAGGAATTATGTAAGCTGCCATTCATTTTCAGGCGTTGGAAAGGAACAGATGACTTCTTTTCTCTGGGGGCCCAGGTGCCTGAGTCCTGTTTGAAGTCACATTCCAAATAACATACTTTTTATTTACATTTTTGGTCCTTCTTCTAAGGAACTTGAGAGCCAGTGGCCAATGGGTGGTGGAAAAAAGCCTATTATCCCTTCTAGCAATCTGTCTTGCTCGAACTATAGGTTAGTATGTCATCAATATACTGTATGAGAGTACAGTTAAAGCCTGCATGTTGAAACTAGGCCAAGTCAGTATCCAGTGCTTCCTCAAAAAGTGTGGGAGAACTCTTCCCTTTGTGGCCATTGCTGAAGTTGTAGCAGGCCATTTTAGCCCATTGAAAGGTTTTTTGAGGGGCTGGAGATACAGCACAAGTGACACAGGTGTCTGCCTGCCAAGATGAAGTTCAATCCTTTTGTGACTTTGGACCAAAGTAAAAACCACAAAAGGTACTTCAGTGCACCTTCCCACACTCATAGGAAAATTATGTCTTCTCCTCTCTCCAAAGAGCTGAGACAGAAATACAGTGTTCATGTTATGCCCATCTGAAAAGATGAAGTTTGAGTTGTTCCAGGACACTATAGAGGTCAGCAGATTGGGAAAGTAGTCCAGGTTTACATGAAGAAGTATGTCATCTACATTGAATGGGTGCAGCAGGAAAAGGCAAATGGCATAACTGTCTATGCAGGCATTCACCCCAGTAAGGTGGTTAGCACCAGGCTAAAACTGCAAAAAGATCCTGGAATGGAAAGCCAAGTCTTGCCACATAGGAAAGGAAAAGGGCAAATACAGGGAAGAGATGATTGAGAAGATGCAGAAGTAAAGTCCTCCTATGTGCAGATTTTAATTAAAAACTGCTAAAATGAAAAAAAAGTGTAGGGGAGTTCTTAAAACTCTGTGGCAAATAATCCTGGTAAGTTGGCCTTTTCTTCATTCTTCTCTGAGTCCTTACGTTTCAAGGCAAATATGGACTAGTTGATAGGTGTAACTCAGAAGAACACATCCTTCAAATCCAGACAGGTATACCTGGAAACATCAAGGGGAAGTAGTCCCAGGAGAGTGTAAGGGTTGGGGACCGTCAAGTGCAGAGTTGTGGTAACTGAGTCAATGACACAGAGGTCCTACACTGGCTAGCAGTCCCCATTTGGCTTTATCACTGGGAGGAGAGGAGTGTCCTAAGGTGATTGGCAATCTACCAGGACTTCAAACTCAGGTGGAAGATGTGGGGTTAGATACCAAGTTGGGCTTCTCTTGACATAGGGTATTATTTAATAGCAATAGGGATTGCAGGGGATTGACAGAGATCAGTCACCAAAGGGGCATGACTGATTGCAAGGTCCAGACGTGAGTCTTCTGTGCATATTTCTAAAAACAAGTCTCGGGCCTAGCAGGATGGTTCAGTGGTCTAAAGCCCCTGCTTGGGAAAGCGTGGGCGGCTTCAGGGACTGAGGTTCGATCCCCGGCACCACATGCGTGCCAGCCCTGCCCTTGGGTGGGCTGAGCCAGCCATAAAAATGAGTGAATAAACAAACAAAGGTTCTGAAACAAGAAAAAAAATAATAAAATTAAAAATTAAAAAAAAATAAAAACAAGTCTCTCCAAACTTCAGAGTCATGATTGTCAGGCATCTCATGCTGATATAGACACCATTCTTCTATTCAGGGTATATTCAAAGTTAATTCAAGTCTGGAACAGTGGACACAAGTGTGAGGGAAGCTGCCTTGTTTGGAGCGAAAGACATAAAATAGTTGCTCCCAACTTGGAGAAGAGGTCATGTGCCAGGAAAGGAATAGGCACTCAGACATGTATAAGAATTTACATTTGATAAAGTGTCTACCAATCTCGCAGGACCTTCTGACAGAAGTTCTTTTCAGAGAGAGTTCTCCTGACACAGAACTTGGACTTACCAGGAGGTCAAAGGAGTGACAGGCTGATTGCAACTGAATGCTCAGCTTCATTGTCCACCATAAATGTCATAGGTTTCACCCCCCCCCCACCAATCCTGGCAGTGACTGTGGGCTCCTGGTGGCCCAATCTGATGGAGTCTGGTTTGTCTTATTGTCATCAAAAAGAGGGAAAAGAGGATCAGGCTTGGGTGGCCCCAGACAATCAAGTTTTTCTATGTCCCACATATGAAGAAGACCTTTATTTTTCTAGTGTCCAAACTGTCTGCAGAAAGCAGATTGGCCAGCTGCCAGGGAATATAGTCTGTCACCAGTTTTAGGTTGTGAAGCTTGTGAGTTCCTGTTATAGTCTGGGGTTTTATAGGAGGCAATACAGTAATAGGGCACTTCCTGATAGAAGCTCAACTGTTCTCATCATCAGAGGATCTTAGGACCTCACTGTTGCTGAGGATTGCTGTGATTCTTTTTAGGGGAGCTCTGTTCCTCATTTGACTTTATCATTGGGAGGAGAGGAGTAAAGTAAGGACACTTTATTTTATTGGCTGGCTGAGACTGCCTTAAAGGCAGGTCTCATGCTACATGAGGTGGAGGGGGTGAGGATCGAACCGCGGTCCTAGGCACCAGAGAGACTTTGCTGAACCATGCGCCTTAACCAACTGATCTACCTGGAAGCTTCCCTGGGACACTTAATTATAAGATGATTTTATAATAGTATTCTAAATAGTCATATACAAAAAGAGTGCAGGAAATGTATCTACACACTCAAGACCAAGCAATCTAGCTAAGGGCGTGGATCCTATAGTGATGTCCTGCATGAGTTCAGTTGAAGATCTAGAGCCCATCCTAATGCCCCCTACAAGTCCAGCTGGAGCCAAGGGCCCATAACAATGTCTCATGCGGGCCTGTTTCAAGGATCTGTGCTGAGAATGCCCAAAGGTCCATGGTGGAGGCTAGAAAGTCTGTACCTTTATCCTCTGGGATAAAGGATCTGTGCTAGCAGGCTGAGGTATCTGTACTGGAGTCAGAAAGTGATACTCCAAGTAATGACCAGAGATATCCCAGTGATCCTCAGCAACACTGAGGTCCTAAGATCCTCTGATGATGAGAACAGTTGATCTTCTATCAGGAAAGGCAATGTGACAAGCTTCTCCAGACTGAGCAGTGCATCATTTCTCCTCTAAAGCCAGGGATTGATGTTGAAAACAAGGACCAGAGCTCCCCCATAATGAACCATAGCCATTTCCAGTGACATCAAGGTCTCAATTTTCTTCAGTGGTGAGAACAGCAATATCAGGAAGGTGTCAGCATGACAAGGTCCTCCAAGAGATCCAGTAGCAGCTCCAGGCAAACCAACAGCTCCTAATAACTTCTGAGCTTCTTCCGGTTTAGTTCTACCTCTTGTGCTGCTGGCAACAATCCTTAGGTGGGCCTTCCACACCTAGCACCATACTAGTGCAGTTCAACTGGGTGTTACAGGTTGATCACTAGTTGTTGTTCTACCATAGGCCCCCTTTTATTGGTTGCCACAGGGGGTTGGCCTTGAGATCTCAGCAACAGGCTTTCCTAAGACTATAACCAGAACAGCTTTCTGCTGGCTTCTATGATTTGTCTCACTTTTTTTTTTTTTTTTTAATTTTTTTGGGTGATCTGAAGTAATTAGGTGGTATTCATGCCAGCAAAGCCATTGACCTTTTGAATCTTCTTTTGAATGTCAGAGACCGACTGGGCAATGAAGGCAGCATTGACCATCTGTTTGTTTTCAGGAGTCTCTGAGTTGAAAGATGTATAGACCTGGTAGGCGTCATAGAGTATCATAAAATTTGACTGGACTTTCATTGCGTTCTTGAAGACTTAGTAATGTTTATTGGCCCATTGTCTCTTTTCTTGAGCCCTGTGAGAAGAGCTGTGTAGTACTGGTCCAGAGCCTCAGGGCCTTCTGCAATATTACTGTCTCCCAGTTTGGATGAACTCAGGGGAGGACTGTGTTCACTCAAGCATCAGGATTAACTACAGTGGCACGGACTTTTGATTTTAGTCAGGCTTGGGCTCCATCTAGAATGCAGCAGCATTCCTCAGTATTAAATAGGGTCAAAAGGAGCTGCTGATGGTCATCTCATATTGGCAGCATGCTCTGGGAAATGAATGCAAGGAGGTCAAGTCATTGCTAGAGGCTTCCCAGAGTAGGATGGCTTGTATTGTTTCTGATTTAGGAGGTCAGTGGAACTAAATGGCTGTTAATACATCATGAGTGGTTGGTTGGTTGTGACTCATACGGTTCTAGGGTAGAAATGAAACACAGCATCTAGAGATGAACTGGAATCTCAAACTGAGTGGCAAAGCAGACGTGATGGCTGACGGGGCTGTCAGTGTTTCTGTCCATGCTGACAGCATATGATAAGCAATCACTATGAGTTAGGGGTGTGCTGCAGTGCTTTTTGACAGTGGAGCTGTGGAGTCTGGGATAGGACGGTGGAATTGATGTAGACCTCTCAACAATGGGAGAAATTCTGGAACAGGAGCTTGGGTGGGCAGCAGTGGTCCAGGGGAATCAGGAGTAACTGATGGACCCAATATTCTAGCAGAGGGCAGAGCTGGAGTAGACAAAAACCAGTGGATTTCTGGGAAATTTTGGTAGTGGTCACAGTAGAAGTGCTATGGATCTTGGAAGGACCAAGGATGTCAGTGATAGCTCTGGTTGTGATGGCAGTGGCAGCACAGAATCTGGAACAGACCCTTTCCCCCAGTGGCTGTGGCAGCAGCACTTGGATCAGTGGTGGGGTGCCAAGGCCAACTGGGCAGTTTGGGGCCTGTGAATTTAGGCAGAAGACAATTCAGACTCAGGGCCTTAAGGTAGGACAGGACAAAGTTTCTTCCATTTTGGGCAGGCCTGAGAGAGTTTCAGGCAGTGTTGGGAATTTGTTTTGATGACCAGGATGGTCTTTTTATCATGTAGGGCACAGGCATGGAGTCATAATGACAGGCTTTGATATAAGCCAAGAATCCATATAAGTGAGCAGGGTTGGGGAGATAGCTCTGTGGCACAAGTGGCTGGCTGGCAAATACAAGGTCATGAGTTTGAACCCTGGTCCCACCAAAACAAACAAACAAACAAACAAAGAATCCATATAAGTGAATTGGTCAGGGCCACTAATCTTGGGGTCTGTTACACTATCCCAGAAGCGTTCTGTTATCAGGCTTGCTCGGGCATGTCCACTTGGTTTTTACAGGCATTTTTAGAGGGCCTTCACTTCAATTTTAATTCCCCTTTGCTAGTACTGTATAGATACTAATTAATATGTGTCAGTATTGGTGTACATGTTGTTGAAAGTAACATTAGATCAACATTTATTTCTTCATTAATTTATTGAATAAGTATAGTTGAGTGCTGCTCTGTTCCAATCATTGTTCCAGGTCTCAGATTAATGGAGAACAAGGAGAAGGTGAAGAAATGATGAGGTTGTGTTGCAGGATTTCTGGAAAGCTACAACCTGTCTTTAACAGTAGAAGGTAGAAATCAGGAGAGTCATGGAATGAAAGTTGTGGGGACCATCATGCTTTGCTAGTTCTAGTCTTAGGCATTAAAAGGCTGAGTAGCTTTTGTTTTCACCCTCTTAGAACCCAATCCACCATGTAAAGAATTACAGATACCTTGCAGGCATGAAAAGGGAGTAGGGTACATAGAGAAAGACAGATCCTGGAACATGAAATGCTAGAAGGAAAAGGCATAGAGTAGTGAGAGAGAGGCCCCATCAGTTCCCAGCAACTTCGGTTCGCCTAGTGGAGGTGCCTAATGTGTGAATGAAGCCATACTGGATTCTCTTACCCCAGGGAAACTTTGTGGAGGATGCCGTGTGATACAGGGACAAGTCCCCCCCCCCCAACCCTTACTCATATCACAGAATCATGAGTAAGGCCATAGTGGCAGTTGATTTAGAGCACAGAATTCTGGGGTGGTTTATAATACAGCAAAATGTAACAAAAACAGAATTTAATGCCAGATATAGCTAAAAAGAACCAGTAACCTGAAAATTGGATTAGAATGTAAACAATTCTGACTGAGGCCTAGAGAAATAAAAGGAAGGAGGAAACAAATGCAGAAAAGAGCAGTATAGTCATGCTAACCTTCTCCTGCATACTGTTTATGAGGTTTCTTGTCTCTATGAGATATGATGGGAAAAATCTAATATGACTTATTCTTTCTGAGAAGAGAGAATATGGTAGAAACAGCATTTAAAGCAATGCTAGACAAATATTTTCCAAAACTGGTAGATGATATTATATTATTCTGAGTTGTATGTTTATATTCCCAAAATTCATATGTTGGGGGCATAATCCTTATGGGGATAGTGTAAAATGACTATCTTCCTTTAGGTTTTTAAAACAAGAAAACTATTTTTTAAATAAAGGAGAAATGGACATTTTTTAGACAAATATAAATCTAGACAACTGATCAACAATAGAAAGAAATTTACAAAATACTGACGAGAGAGGATCAGACAGAAAATGTTACTTTTTAAAAGAACTTATTTATGTATTTGGTACAGAGTTTCACTACACAGCTCAGGCTCATAGTAATCTTCCTGTCTCAGCCTCCCCAGTGCTGGGATTACTAGTGTGTGCCACCACACCCTGTTCTGGTGGCCAACCCAGTTTCCAGAGTTCCAGAGATCAAACCTGGATCCTTGCACTTGGCAGGCAGGCACTTAGTCGGTTGAACTATCTCCCCAGCCATCAAAATGTTCTTTTTGGAAGGTGGGAGCAGGGAAATGTAGGAAGAAATGGCAAATAGAATATATATTTGAATAAATCTAGGTTTAAAAGGGACTGTATTGCCAGGCATGGTGGCATACACAGGTGATTCCCACCTCTTTCGAGGCCATAGCCAGAGGATCGCTGTGAGCTTGAGGGGAAGCTGAGCTAGATGATGAGTTCAAGGCAAGCCTGAACTACATAATGAAACCTTGTTTCAACAACAACAAGAACAAAATTATATGAAGTTAGCCAGTAATTACTTCCTTGGATTACATGTGGAGAATTAAAAATTCATAGGATATATACAATGTATACATATATTAAGACATTGCATAGCTACCTGAATATGTAGTTGTAATGTTTCACAAAGAATGAGATGGAGTAAGTGGAACACAAAGTCTAATTTTCTTGGTTAATATAGAAATGGAAAAAATATTACATATTCTATTTTTTTTTATTTATTTATTTATTTATTTATTTATTTATTTATTTATTTATTTTCGAAGGAAGGAAAGGTTTATTTAGCTCACAGTTACTGGAGGTTTCAAACCATACTCTGTTGGCTCCAAAGCAGAGGCACATGGCAGAGAGCAATAGTTCATGGTAGCAGAACAGCAACAATATGTTTTTTTTTCCAATTCTTTTATTGTTTAAACTTAACAATGGTTATATTACATATTTTCATCATCGGATCAGTTTAGATTAATACATATAGGTATATAAGATTGATCAAACAACTAAACATTAACCTTTCTAAATCCACATTACTTTTTTTTTTCTTTTCCCCCTTTTTTTCTTTGAAAGTTGACATATTGCATATTGTCCTCACAATCA
>PVJA010055943.1:0-10982 GCA_004027025.1 Myocastor coypus
TTTTTTTTTTTTTTTTTTTTTTTTTTTTTTTTTTTTTGGTCTTTTTTGAGACAGGGTCTCACTATGCAGTTCAGGCTGGCCTTGAGCTTATTTTTTTGTACCCCAGGCTGGTCTCGAACTCACATCAACCCTCCTGTCTCAGTATCTCATGTGCTGGAATTACAGATGTGCGCCACCACACCCAGCTTATATTTTTTTAACTTAATATATTTTAAAACACGCAAAGTACACCTTCTTCTTTAACTTCTATGTACTCCCAATTATCCACTGTCTTTTCTTTGGAAAGTTATTGCTGTATCTATAGGTCACAAATAAGACCCAACAGAGATAAGCTACTCTGTAAGACAGTCCTACCAGTGGACAAGCCTGATAGCTCAGTGGACTAGAGTGCAACAGTGCCAGGGTTCCATCCCAGCAAGCGTGCCAGCCCCACTCCAGGGCATGCTGAGAAGACGACTGGGACTGGGCATGGTGGCATGCACCTATAATCCCAGCACTGTGAAAGGCTGAAAATAGGAAAATCATTACGAGTTGGATCTACGCAGTGAGACCCTGTAGACCCTGTCCTAAAAACAAAAAAAGGCAGTCCCACCAGCCAGCGTGTTACCAACCCATGAAAACATGTAGAGGGAAGCTCTGACTCACTTTGCTGGCAATGATGGAATTCTGGAAAAGACAGCACGTGCGGGCAGCCAGCACCCACAGGCCTCTCCGCAGCAGGCGTTCCACGCAGCGCTCCACGGACAACAGGGAGAGTCGGGAGACCTTCCCGTTAAGGTGCAAGCAGAAGAGCTCATTCTTGTAGACAGCCACATCCTGAATATCTGCAGCCCCATGGGGTGAACACACAGAAAGTGAATGTAATACCCCTTTTCCATTCTTGCAAGGACTGAAAGCATTCTAATAAACCCATTCTTAAAAACAGTTCAGCTTGACAGAATTCCATCTCTAGTTGTACCCTATTTCTGTACTTGTATTTCAATCAAGAAACATATCTTAGGTAATCTTCTAGAAATATCAAGACTAAAGGATATTATGGGGAAAGAACGACATCTCTCTAGTTTAAAACCCTATGTTACAAATGTTACTCTCTAGCTGGGCAATTGCAAGGCAGAAGGAATGAGTCTGAAGCCAGGCTGGGCTCCATAAGAGACCCTATCTCAAAAAACAAACAAATACTATGCTATTTTCTGAAAGAAATCTGGCATTTAAAAGAAAATAATCTACACTAGAGGTTAGATTATAATCTTAACTGAGAGTTATAACTTGATGCTCAACAAATGGATTTTTAACCCAGTGTATAAACTGATAAAACAGTTCACAAAGAGGGGCCGGCAAGATAGCTCAGTGGTCTAAATCACCTGCTTAGGCAAGCTTAGATAACCCACAGGGACCACAGTTCAATCTCACAGGGACCACAGTTCAATCCCTGGCACCACATGCTGCACCAGCCCCAGGGCAGGCTGAGCTGGCTACGAAAGAAAGAAAGAAAGAAAGAAAGAAAGAAAGAAAGAAAGAAAGAAAGAAAAAGAAAGTTTAAAAAAAAAAAAAACAGTTCATGAAGAAATATCTGCCCTTGGCAGAACATCTTAAGACTTAAACTAGTTTTCAAAAATGTCCTTAAGAAATTTAATCCCCAAGAAATCAATACTGATCATATCAGTAAGTAGCATCTTTTCTCTTCTGTTCTCTCTTTTTCTTAAAAAATAGAAAAAGCCATACACTTTTTAAAAATAAGTAAAAAAAAAAAAAAAAAAAAGCTACATTTTTTGCATTTCTGGTTTTAACCAAAAAATATAGACTAATTTTTATGTGTTACATACAATGGATACTATTCCCTATATTTTCAACTTCTTCACAATTAAATTTGACAAGTAATTATGGGATTTTAAAAGGGGCTATGGAGCCAGGGCATGGTGGCTCACCCTGTAATCCCAGTACTTGGGAGGCTGAGGCAGGAGGATCAGTGTGAGTTCGAGACCAGCTTGGGCTACAAAAGTGAGCTCGAGGCCAGCCTGAACTGCATAGTGAGATCCTGTCTCAAAAAGGCAAAAAAATAAATAAATAAAATAAACGGGGCTATGGATATAGCTCAGCAGCACAATCATGTGCCTGTCAAGTGCAAAGTCCTAAGTTCAAGTCCCAGTACCAAAAAAAATAAATAAATAAATAAATTTTTTTTAAAAATGTAGTTACCTTTAAAAAATAAAAAATAAAAAAATAAATGTAGTTACCTTTAACTTCACTCCAAAGAAGAACTTGAACATTCTGAGGGATAAAAATATAAATTCCTTTTTCCGTCCAAGTCAGCACACAATGCTCACTGCAAGACAAAACATCAAAAGAACTCAAGTTTGCTAGGATACAGAAATCTCAAAGTCTCTGAATTCAGATCCTTTCATTAATGTAAAATCAGGGCCAGGGATATAGCTCATTAGCATAGGGCCTGGCTGGCAAGCACAAGGTCCCAAGATTGATCCCTGGTATAAGGGAAGAAAAAAAAAAAAAAGAAGACAAGACTACACCAAGACAACACGATCGGGATCCAGCTAAGTGAGTCTTACCTCTGTAACTGCTTAAAAAAAAAAGCCATAAGGTAATATCAAATGAGACAGATACTAAGTATCTTTTAGAAAAAGAAAAAGTTAGTACCTAGTAAAAGAAAGACTCTAGGATGTGGCTGTGAGTTTGAGGCCAGCCTCTGCTATGCAGTGAGGTCAAGACCAGACTAGACTACACAGTAAGACCTCATCTCAAAAAAAGAAAAAAAAAAAAGAAAGCAGTCACAGCTCCGAATTAGATATGACAGGCTCACTGAAAGACTAACATCGCACAGCCAGTGGCTGCTCTGCGGAGCCACTTGTAGGAAAGGCGACATCCTAAGAGTTAGCGGTATGTAGGCTGAAAATACCTGGGCAGCAGGCCATCAAGGTGGAAGTATCATTGTTATCTTACTAAAAAAAAAAAAGCAGCTCAGTACAATGAAGCAAAGTGCCAAAGGTCACTCAGCAGGAAGACAAGAGAGTCAGAACCCTCACCAGGGTGGTCTGGCTGCAGAGCCTGAACTCTTATGCCAACTCTCTGATATCTCCCTCTTTTATTGGCACTGCCTGCCCAATTATATGGCATCCCTACTGTGCCATTTCATGGAATTCTCAAGTAACAGAGTCCCTCCCTGCCTTCACCAATAACCCTCATCACTTCTCATCGGCCTCCTTCCCGCCCTCCCACCTTGCCTCTCTTCCTTCCGTTTGCAGCCCAGGCTGACGTGAAACACCCTGATAGCCCGGGTTGGTCTCCTCCCGCCTTAACTGCCCAAGTGCTGGGATTGTACATGTGGGCCCCCACCCAGTTCCGTGCCCCATTTCCATTACTCCCAAGAACAGGAGTACTCACCCCTTCCTTCCCCTCCCTAGATTTGGGGCTGCTATGCTATCTTGGCTTTGCACCTGCCTTCTCTGCTCCTCCTTTGTATACCTATGTGGGATCCTCACATAGGTATTAGTACATGTCATAGACCTCATTCACTTTCTGAAGGTTATTATTACTTTTATGGAACACTAAAAATCTCCTTTCCATCCTCCCTTGCCTGCCTGCCACCCTCTCTTTTCTTTCTTTCTTTTTACCCCCTTGTCTTCCAGCACTGGGGATTTAACCCACGGAGTCCTGAGCTATACCCCCAGCCTTCCATGTTATTGTAAAGTGAGCTCAGGGCCAGCCTGAACTTTGAACTGCACAGGATTCTGAGTTTAATCCCAATCAATCAATCAATCAATCAATAAATAAATAAATAAATGTGGGCAAATACATAGCTGCCTCTCTCCAGTAACTTCCAGGGTGAATTACAGATTTTTTGTAGTGTTAAAATATCTATAATTCGGGCCTGGCAGGATGGCTCAGTGATCTAAAACACCTGCTTAGGAAAGCTTAGGCAGCTGCAGGGACCGTGGTTCGATCCCCAGCACCACATGCTGCGCCAGCCCTGCCCTCGGGGCGGGCTGAGCCGGCCATAAAAATAAATAAATAAATAAACAAAAGTTCTGAAACAAGAAAAATAAATAAATAAAACAAGAAATTCAAAAAAAAGGACAATATGCAATATGTCAACTTTCAAAAAAAAGAAAGGGGAAAAGAAAACAAAAAAGTAATGTTGATTTAAAAGTGTTAATGTTTGTTTGATCAATCTTATATACCTATATGTATTAATCTAAACTGATCTGATGATGAAAATATGTAATACAACCATTGTTAAATTTAAACAATAAAAATATCAAATTTAAAAAATAAATTAAGGGGGCTGGGAAGATGGCTCTGAGGCACAAGTGCCTTCCTGGCAAGTGCAAGGTCATGAGCTTGAACCCCGGTCCTGAAAAAAAAAAAAAATAAATAAATAAAAATAAAAAATAAAAAATAAATTTAAAAAAAGAAATTTTTTTTAAAAAAATCTATAATTCATCCTTTTTTGAGGGTTATGTACATAACTAGAGGTTGAATCCAGTACCTCCACACTGAGCCACAGATTCAGCCCATTTTCGTTTTGTGTCTTGTTTTCACAGACAGGGTCTCACTCAGGTGCCAAGTGGCCCAGGCTGGCCTTGACTTGGGATCCTCCTGCCTTGCCCTGCAGTGTTGGCATTACAGGCATGTGGCACCATGCCTGGCTACGATTCATTTTCAAATACTTTGTTATAGGTTGTTGTGAGGGTTTGTATCTAGTTGTCCCCCCAAAGTCTCATTATTGGGAGGGGACTTCTAGAGTTTGAGATTAACCCATGATACACCAAGATGATGAGTCTGAGTACTGCTGGGATCGCGAGTATGAGGACTTCCCCAACCTGGAGTGGACGGCCTGAGTGCAATTTAAGGGAAACGGGGGCCTGGCGGGATGGCTCAGTGGTCTAAAGCACCTGCTTGGGGAAGCTTGGGCAGCTTCGGACCGCGCTTCGATCCCAGGCACCACATGCTGCGCCAGCCCTGCCCTCGGGGTAGGCTGAGCTGGCCATAACAATGAGTGAATAAACAAACAAAGGTTCTGAAACAAGAAAACAAATAAATAAAATTTTTAAAAAAAACTTAAAGGACACGAAATTGATCTCTGTAGCCATTGTGGCTGCCACTCTTCCATTTTACTCTTTTGTTTGTGGCCAGCAATGAAAAGTTGCTCTCTGCCCTGTGCCACTCTGCCACAAAGACAGCTGGGTATGGACTGAAAACTCCAGTAACTATGAGCTAAATAACCTTCCCTTCCTTCATTTTGAGTGTCAGGTATTTGCCCCAGCAATGAGAAAAGAATAACTGAGACAGTCATATAACACATACACAAGTTAATTTTTATCTTCACCCTGGGTACAACTAGTTAACATGTCAACCATTTTTTAAACATCACATTAAAAGAGCAATTAGGCTCTGAAAATAGAATCAGGAATCTACACTGCATCCTATAAATACCTCTACATAACATGGTAATCTGTTTTGAGGATCTTATTAATTAGCAAAAAAAAAAATTGGAAGTAAGTTTTTTCCTTCTAAAAGGAAAATGAGATTACAAGTAGAGTTCAAGGGAAGAAACTGCCGGAAATCATACATTGTACTCCTACCCTGAGGCATAACAATTTGCAATCCTTGCACCTAGCAACCTCTAATGTGACACCCCAGCTGCCACATAACAGTGGGTTTTGCGGGCCTGGCAGGATTGTTCAGTGGTCTAAAGCGCTTGCTTTGGAAAGCTTGGGTGGCTGCAGGGACCGTGGTTTGATCCCTGGCACCACATGCTGCGCCAGCCCTACCCTCAAGGCAGGCTGACCAGGCCATAAAAATAAATAAACAAACAAAGTTCTGAAACAAGAAAATAAATAAATAAATAAATAAATAATAGTGGGTTTTGCACCTAATGTAACTGCAAGGTTAAATGACCCCTGAAAACAGACCGACTGGAACTGCCTCAAGCAGATCTTGCCTTCATTTATAATACCTGTCAGGGAACTTAAAAGGCAAAGAAAGGGCCTTTACCAAAACTTTACTAAAAAGGTCTACAACTACTTTTGTATATGCTTGCTAATAAACACACATCTATATGACCAGATTTCAGTCTAGACTTGCTGTTCTTGCTGCTGGGGTGGGGGTTATTGTTATTATTTTGGTCTTTTTGAGATAGGGCTTCACTATGTAACTCAGGCTGGCACTGAACTCTCTTTGTAGTCCAGGCTGGCCTTGAACTCACAGTAATCCTCCTGCCTCAGTCTCTTGAATGCTGGGGTTCGCCACCATGAATTACCACAGGTGTGCACCACCATGCCAAGCCTTGGACTTGCTTTCATTACATCATCTCACCAGGTAAAAGAAGCTATAATAGAATGAGTACCATAGCTGTCAGCTCTATTTAATAGCCAGAAATTATCTGACAGTCATAAAGTCTCCATTTGATTTAGAAGGAATATTTTCATTCCTCTAATGTACACAACACTTCATATAATATAGTAATTCCCTAATTTTCCAAAAGTTCATGTAAAAACAACTTCAAAAGCTAATGGGGGGGTGGCAAGATAGCTCAGTGGTCTACAACACCTGCTTAGGCAACCTCAGCACCACATGTTGTGCCAGCCCTACCCCCACGGCAGGCTGAATTGGCAGTAAATAATAAAGTTTAAAAAAAAAAAAAAAAAACTAATTGGGGGTGGGCTGGGGAGATAGCTCAGTAGAATAAGTGCTTGCCTGGCAAGTACCAAGGTCCTGAGTTCAATCCCTAATACCACACACCCATAAAAAAAGCTAACTGGATGCTGCACCAGCCCTACCCCGGTACATGGAGCTGGCAATAGAGTTTGGGCATGATGGCACACACCTGTAATCCCAGCACTCAGAGGCTGAAAACTGGAGGATTACTATGAATCCAAGCTGCATAGTGAGGCCCTGCACACAAAAAAAGAAAAAGAAAAAAAACTCCAACTGGCAGGGGCGGGTGTAGTGGCATGCACCAGTAGTCCAAGCTACTTGAGAGGCTGAGGCAGAACATGAGTCCAGGTGTGCACGCCAGCCTGGGCAACACGGTGAAGCTCAAAATGAAACAAAACTGCTGGTAGGGAAGCCGGGTGTGGTGGTGCACGCCTGTAATCCCAGCACTCCGGAGGCTGAGGCAGGAGGATCAGTGAGAGTTCGAGACCAGCCTGGGCTACAAAACTGAGCTCAAGGCCAGCCTGAACTGTACAGTGAGATCCTGTCTCAAAAAGACCAAAAAAAAACTGCTGGTAGGGCTAATGGTGTGTGCAAGGCTCTGGGTTCAATTCCTGGCACCACAAAAACAAAACCATCTTTTAAAAAGTAACTGACTTGGATATTACTCAAGATAGGGTGCTGGATTAGCATGTAGGAGGCCCTGGGCTTATCCCTAGCACCATTACAAACCAATAAAAAAACAAAAAACACACTTACCTAAGATGCAAGAGTTTGGGGAAAGGCAAAGACAGGTGGGATCCCCCTGTGTGATCATACTGAGGTTCAGATCTAGGAAGCGAACACATCTGTCAAACATAATTTTAACACACACCACAATTTTAATTTAGTCACAACATAAAGTTACACTTGCTAAATACCCATGTAGTGAAAGTTTCACCTCCAAAAGAAATTAAAGTGTCTGCCCTTATTCAGTGCCCTCTCATCACAGGAAGAAACAAATTAAAGACTTTAGTTTCTCCAAAATCTTATCATAAAAATCCCACTCCAGGGACAGGAGATAGGTCAGTGGTGCAGCACTCACCTGGCATGTATGAGGGCCTGGATTCAGTCCCCAGTACCGGGGAAAAAAAAAAAAAAAAAACTGAATTCTTTTTTTTTTTTTTTTTCCCTTCTGGTGGCACTGGGAATTGAACTCAGGGCCTATATACCAAACTACATCCTCCATCGTTATCTTTTTTTTTTATTTTGCAACATGGTCTAAGTGTCTATGTTGTCCAGGTTGGGCTCAAACCTGTAAGCATCCTGCTTTAGCCTCCCAAAGTCCTGGAGTTACAGGCAGGCACTGCTATGCCCAACTTAACTTCACTTTTAAAAGGAGTAATAGGGCTGACGAGATAGCTCAGGGGTCTAAAGTGCCTGCTTAGGCAACCGCAGGGACCGCGATTTGATCCCCAGCACCACATGCTGCTCCAGCCCTACTCCCAGTGCAGGTTGAGCCAGCCATACCATTAAAAAAAAAAAAAGGAATATTTAAAGCATATAGCTTATCAATTATTTAAACTAAACCCTTCCATAGAAATTCCTCAAATAAGAATTCAAAAGCCAGCAAGATAGCTTGGTAGACTAAGCGCCTGCGTAGGCAACCACAGGGACTGGCTTTGGATCTGGGCAGCACACACCATGCAGGCCCCACCCCAGTGCACTGAGCCAGCCACAGAGTCCAGGTGTGGTGGCACATGCCTGTAACCCTAGCGCTGGGGAGGCTGAAAACAGGAGGATCACTATGTGTCCAAATTGCACAGTGAGACCTTGTTCCAAATACATTTTTAAAAAAAACAATTCAAGTAACATCCATGTGACATGCAAATTATTACCTCAGACTAATCACAGGAAGAGGCGGCAAGGAGAGGAGCTTCTTGAACTGATGCGTACTCTTCACTTCCCCATCAAAGCTCACTTCCCACATCCTGGAGCCAGGGCGAGCGCAATATATGAGAGGCTGTTGGCCCCCCGCACACCTTCCAGGGAAGAAACAAGCTCCATATTCTCCATCTCTTTCCTTGTTTCCAATTTTCCAAAACTTTTCTCTGATACCCAGAAAGGAAAAGGAAGCATATTTACTTACAAAAAAGTCGTGCAACAGGAAGCAAATCCCCTCATGTAAGTACTTGGTTTATTATCCAGACAGCGAGGGGAGGGCTTGCTGCAAATCTAAAAGGTGAACCCTAACAAAGCACTCCATGCATCCTTGCATGCTACTGACTGCTTGTCAAGTCACTCTGCACAATAGTGTCCAATGGTCATTCCACTGGGGCTACTAAAACGTCTCCACTTTGGCCTCCAAACCACTCCCCCTTGCAAAAATATTCAGTGAGGGGCCAGGGAGATAGCTCAGTGCAAAAGTGCCTGCCAAGCAAGCCTAAGTTCCTGAGTTCAATCCCTAGTACCAAGAAAGGTAAAATAAATAAAAATTTAAAACTTAAAAAACGAAACCATTCCTTCCTCAAAATGTCAGGTCCTTCCTTCTGCAACTCTGTGCCTAGAGATATTCTGTTCCTTCACAATACATGAATCAGATACATAAAAGAGTTTAGCATACTTCCTGAGAATATGGAAGGTGATGTTACTTCATCAAAAAACCCATTTCAGGGGCCCGGCGGGATGGCTCAGTAGTCTAAAGCGCCTGCTTAGGAAAGCTTAGGCGGCTGCAGGGGCCGTGGTTCGATTCCCCGGCACCACATGCTGCGCCAGCCCTGCCCTCAGGGCAGGCTGAGCCGGCCATAAAAATAAAAATAAACAAACAAACAAAAGTTCTGAAACAAGAAAAAAAAAAAAAAAAAAACCCATTTCAGGGCTGGGGAGATAGCTCAGTAGAATAAACCCTTGCCTGGCAAGCGCAAGGTCTTGAGTTCAATCCCCAGTACCGCAAAATAAATAAAATAAAATAAAACCATTTCTTATCTTGATGTCCTGGCTGTGTCATTCTCCCTTATCTCACATGCCAAATGCCACGCCTTCTAACTACACTTCCATAGTACTGACTATGCTACTTACGGCAATTACGTCTCTTTGAATGGGAGATTGTGGTTTTTTAGGATGAATGCCATTCCTTATTCCTCCTTAGCTGAATGACCAACATACAGCACAATGTCTGACTACAAAAACCCCCTCAGTACTCTGTAGTGCTCTACAAACTCAATCTCTTTCACTGGAGATCAGCCTAAGACACTTTTTTAACATGAGTGTACTACAAGAGCTAAAAATAAGTATTTCTATATTTATTTGTTGCATAAACAAAATATAGTATTTACTTTAATATACAAACATGGATAAGAAAGTCCTTTGAAATTAAGTTGGTCAGATAGCTCAGCAAACTAAAGCACCTGCTTCACGCAGAGTGCAGGGACCAAGTTAGATCCCCAGCATGCTGTGCCAGCCCTGCCGCCAGGGTGCGCTGAGATGGTGATTGAGACTGAGTATGGTAGTCGTAATCCTAGCTCTTGGAAGGCTGAAAACAGGAGTTTTCAAGTCTGACCTACATAGTGAGATCCTATAGATCCTGTCCTAAATTCATTAAGAAAAAAAAATTACATAGAACGTAAGAAGCAATCATTTTATTTCTTACATTCCGTATTTGAGAAATTTTATATTTTCTATGGTACCTAATACAGTGTTAACTATCCAGAGGAATAAAGTTAAATGTTTGGTGAATGAAGATTACATTCAACTCAATCTCATTTGTATACCTCATTAAAAGCACTTTATGCATTTTCAAACAAACAGCGTATGAGAGGCATGAAGTTAAGTATTTTCACACATATTTTCCTAGTTTAACATTGGAACTGCCTCTACATTCTGAATGGAGAAACTGATATTCAACAAGATTTCAAATAGGCCAAAATGAGGACTTGAAATGGTATTAAGATCCATTACCCAGGGCCCGGCAGGATGGCTCAGTGGTCTAAAGCGCCTGCTTGGGAAAGCTTAGGCGGCTTCAGGGACCGCGGTTCGATCCCTGGCACCACATGCTGCGCCAGCCCTGCCCTCAGGGCGGGCTGAGCTGGTCATAAAAATGAGTGAATAAACAAAGGTTCTGAAATAAGAAAAAAGAGCCCGGTGGGTTGGCTCAGTGGTCTAAAGCGCCTGCTTGGGGAAGCTTGGGCGGCTTCAGGGACCACAGTTCGATCCCCGGCACCACATGCTGCGCCAGCCCTGCCCTGGGGGCGGGCTGAGCCGGCCATAAAAATGAGTGAATAAACAAACAAAGGTTCTGAAACAAGAATAAAAATAATAAATAAAATTTAAAAAAA
>PVJA010055944.1:0-10961 GCA_004027025.1 Myocastor coypus
GATTTTTACATCATCTTGATTCAGCCTTGGTAACTCATATGTATCTGGGAGTCTATTTCTTCTGTATCCTCTATCTTCTTAGAAAGTATGTTTTCAAAGTAGGTATAGATGACCTTTTGGATTTCTGCAGGGGCCGTTGTGATTTCACCCTTTACATTCCTAGTTGTGTGGATGCAAAACTCTTCTTTGCTCTTTTTGATAAAGTTGGATAAGGGTTTAACAACTCTTTGATGTACTGGTTGGATTTTTCTCAGTGTCTAATGCATTAATTTGTGTTCTGATCCTTATAATTTCCTCCCTTGTATGAGCTTTTGGCTTAGCATGTTCTTCTTTGCTAGACATCTGAAGTTCACCATTAGTTGTTAATTTGTGCTTGCTCTTTTCCTAATATGGGCATTCACTACTATAAATTTCCCTCATAGGACTGCTTTCATTGTGTCTCCTCTAAGTTCTAATACTGTCACTGTTACTTAATTGTAGAAACTGTCTAATTTCTTCCTCAAGTTCACCTGTGACCCACTGGTTGTTCAGGAGGGTGCTATTTCCATGTTTATGAAGTTTTTGTGGATTCTTAGGCCAATGATTTCAAATTTCATCGCACTATGGTCTGACAATGTATATGGAACAATTTCAGTATCTTCGCATTTACTTAAGCATGTCCTATGAGTTAGTATGTGGTCTATTTTGGAGAATGCCCTGTGTGCAGCTGCTGAGAATGTGTATGCTGATGATGTGGGGTGGAACACTCTGTAGACATCTACTAATTCCATTCGTTCCAAAGTCTGGATCAGTTCTATCTTACTATTGACTTTTTGTAGTCGATCTGCGTTTTTTTGTGAGAGGAGAGTGTTGAGATTCCCCAATACAACTGTATTAGATTTTATGTGTTTATTTTTCATGCCCATTAATACTTGATTTAGTTGGGTGTACTGCTATTTGCTGCATGTATACTTACGATTGTTATATCTTTCTCTTGGATTGTTTGCTTTACAAGGACATAGTGACTTTCTTGGTCTCAGTCTTGGCTTTAAATTCACTTTGTCTGCAAATAGCTACCCTTCCTTTCTTCTGGGTTCCTGTTGTATGGAGTATTGTTTTGGCATCCTTTGACTTGCAGTGTGTGAATTTCTTTTGGAATTAAATGTTTCTGATATGCAGTGTAGTGTTGAATCTTGTTTCTTGGTCCATTCTCCCAGTCTGTGTTTTCTGATTAGTGAACCTAAACCATGAACATTGATGGCTGTAAATGACATGTACTGACTTATCCTTGTCAGGTTATTTTCCTGTTGTTGGCTCCCTCTTTCCTTCCCACCCGCTTCTTTGCCTTGCCTTAGGAATCCCTTCAGTTGGGGTTCATGGAGTTTGTAGTCCTTGTTATCTCTTTCTAGAATGTCCTTCAAAACATTTTAGAGTACTGATTTCATGGTTATATATTTCCCCAGCTGTTTTTCTGTCACGGAAGTATCTTATTTCTTTAGAGCCTGAAATACTTTATTCCAAGCTCTCCATGACTTCAGAGTTTGTGCTGAGAAGTCAGCTATGTTTCTGTTGGACTTTCCTCTATAGGTGATGTTTCTTTTCCCTAATAGCTTTCAAGATTCTATTCTTTTGCTAAATTTCTGGAATCTTGACTGTGATAAGCCTGCCTGTAGTGTTTGTTTGCTTTTTGGCTGTGGCTAATTAGAGCTCTACATGACTCACTTAACTGTATGTGAAATTCTTTTTCCCTACGAGGAAAGTTTTCTCCCATTAAGTCTTATGAACAGCCTTTTTAATATCCTTTGTGCTATCTTCTGTCCTTTCATTGACTCCAATCAATTCTAAATTATTCCATTTCACTTCATGTAGCAGCTGCTAGATTGAGTCCTCATGGTCTTCTCCTTTTTTAAAATAAATATTTTTTGGTTCATGTTTGCTAACCATAAGCCTGACTTCCATATCTGAGATCCCGTTTAATCCATTGTGGATACACTTACCAGAGTCCCAATCATCCTCTTTCATATTGTCCCATCTCATTGCCCCATGGGTTTGTCTTTAGTGCACTGAATATTTAGGGCTGCATCTCATTTAAGCCTTTTCCACCCCACTTTTTTTTTCCCCCACGTTTAATTTCTGGAGTGATGCTTGTTCATTGCTTATGGTAGTTTATTTTATTGTTAGCATTTAGAAGACAACCTCTCTGAGATATCTGCCAAGTGTAGTCTTTTCCAAGAGCCTGTGTCTTTGGTTTAGGCATACAGCTCGTTGACACAAGCATCTGCCTGATAAGTACAAGTTCCTGAGTTTGATTCCCAGTAAGAAAGAAAGAAAGAAAGAAAGAAAGAAAGAAAGAAAGAAAGAGAAAGAAAGAAGCCGGGCGTGGTGGTGCACGCCTGTAATCCCAGCACTCGGGAGGCTAAGGCAGGAGGATCGGTGTGAGTTCGAGACCAGCCTGGACTACAAAAGTGAGCTCAAGGTCAGCCAGAACTGCTGGTGAGACCCTGTCTCAAAAAGACCAAAAAAAAAAAAAGAAAGAAAGAAAGAGGGGCCTGGCAGGATGGCTCAGTGGTCTAGAGCGCCTGCTTGGGAGAGCTTGGGCAGCTTCAGGGACTGCGGTTCGATCCCCAGCACCACATGCTGCACCAGCCCTGCCCTCAGGGCAGGCTAAGCCGGCCATAAAAATAAATAAAAACAAAACAAACAGAAAGAAAGAAAGAAAGAAAGAAAGAAAGAAAGAAAGAAAGAAAGATAGATAGATCAATCTTACATCTTCAATTTGTGAGGGATGACAAGTTGCTGCCTATTTTGCCAAGGTCCTCAATAAACTAGTTTAAGCTATTCTAAACACAAACTTTGTATTTGGAGGAGTGGAAGGATTATGAAACAGAGTCTCACTATATTTATTAGGTTAGTATTGAACCCACTATGCAGCCCAGGCCTTAAGGTAACCCTATCTCAGCTTCTTTCATATTTGGATTGCTGTTGTATACCACCACCCCTAACAAAAAACGCATATTTTAAAGACTACCAACATTAAAACTATTTAATGAATTTTTTTTTTGAGCACATTAACACTAAGGTAGGACCAGTTATAGCTTGTAATAACTAACGATAAAATATAACTTATTACTAAGTAAATTAATTTAGAATGTTCTATTCTTTTACAATACTGGAAATTAAATCCATTGACTTTACACTAAATTACATCTCTCACCCTTTTTTTTGAGACAGGGTCTCATGATGTTACTAAGTTGCCTCAGCTAAGCTTCATCCTCCTGCCTCAATCTTTACAGCACTGAAATTACATGTTACAATTACTATACCCAGCTAAAATTTGATTTTATTTTTGTTGTTCTGTTTTATTTTTTGAGATGAGATGTTATTATATAGTCTAGGCTGGCTTCAAGCTGTCAATATTCCTCTTGCCTTAGCCTTCCAATTACTGGGATTGTTTAATTTTGAAACTTCAATTTGACTGAATTTGCTTTCTCTGCTTTGGAAATGTTTAATTTTTATTCATAACAGCAAGTAAAAGAACTAAATGTTCATGCTGTGATACGATGGCTATTGTATGTACATATTACAAACTTTGCAGATCAGTACTCTCCAAAACAAATACAATGTAAGACATGCATGTATGTTTAAATCTTCTAGTGGCCACATTTTACAAAGTAAGAAGCTGGACATAATGACACATGCCTGTAATTCTAGCTCTTAGGAGGCTAAGCCAGGAGGATCACAAGATCAAGGCCAACCCAGGCTAAATAGTGAGTCCAGGTCAGCCTGAACTACATAAAAGACCCTGTCTCAATATTCCTCTTGCCTTAGCTTTCCAAATGCTGGGATTATTTGATTTCTCAAACGAACAAAAAAGATAAACAACAAACATTCATATATTTAACCCCATATGTCTACAATATTATCATTTTAATTTATAGTAACTATTTTAATAGTAGTAAGATTCAATCACTCTTTTGTTCTGATTAAGTGTTCAAAATTCAGTGTACATTCAGAGTACATTCACTTATAGCTCATTTGGACTAGACACACTTTAAAAACTTGGTGGTCAGTGGCTACTATACGAATGCCAAATCTAGACAATTTCTTAAGTATAATTACTTTCTTTTTTTTTTTTTAGGTACCGGGGTTTGAACTCAGGACCTTGTGCTTGCCAGACAGGCACTTTCTCTACTGAGTTATCTCCCCAGCACAAAGTATAATTTCTTTCAAATTTTTTTGTTTTGTCTTTTTTGAGGCAGAGTCTCACTATGTAGTTCAGGCTATCCTTGAACTTGGTAATGTGACCCAAGTTAACCTTGAATTTATGGAATTGTCTTGCCTTAATCTCCTGAGTGCAGGGATTATAGCTATATTACATCAGGCCCAGCTTTTTCACATGTTTTTAGAAGTGTTTTAAAACTCCAAGTATTTCCTAAAACTGTGGAAGAGAGGACTCACAGGTTCAAAAAAAAATGGAATGAAGAGAAGGGACAGGGCAAAGAGGTAGGGAAATAAAAAGAATTATGATGTTTTAGGTGCATGTACTCTCATGATGAATATAACCACTATGTATAGCAATCATGTACCAATAAAAATAAATTTAGCCAAAATCACAGCATTTAAATGATATATACACTGAAACTAGAAAGCTATTTGCCTGCCTAAATTTAACATTCAAGCTCTTAAAATCTTTGTCGTTTAGTTCCCTGTCCTAATGATACTGTTCTAAAAAATCAAATATGAAGTAAAAAACTAGCTGAGTGTGGTAGCATACGCCTGTAGTCCCAGCACTTACTAAGGAGGGAGGCTGAGGCAGGATTCCTGTGCATTTGAGGCCAACCTGAACTACAAGTGAGACCCTATGTCAAAATGTACACACAAAAACAAAACAAAACAAAACACAAAGTTCAAAGCTATGGACAAAACTGCTACCAAATTTAAACTAAATCTGCCACTCAGGAAAATTGTTTATACTGGGGAGTAACACTTGTTTATGAAGGAAACATATTCTAATGAGGGCTCTCAACTGTTAAGTGCCACTTCATCTAACTCTAGCAAAAAGATTATTTTCATTAGGAACACCAACGATATCAAGGAACACAAGATACAGAGATGAACAACAAGGCAGAGGAAGAGAGTGCTCCGTAGCTTCAACTCCTTTCTGCCAAAGTGAATAAAAGTACTCATCTCAATTTTGTCTACTTATAACTGACGGTTTTTTTTCCTAAATTGATTTTTTTTTAAAAACTACTGAACTCAGGACAATAGCTGCCTCCAAAGAAACACAAGAATCTTATTGCAGAAAGGCCGTGAGGAGCTCATCAACAACACTGTTTTAGGCCAGAGAGATAGCTCAGTAGAATAAGCACTTGCCTGGCAAATACAACGTCCAGAGTTCAATCCCCGGTACCGCAAAATAAAAATAAAAATATCTACAATGTTAAAGAAAACAAAAAACTGTTTTTATTTGTTTTGGCTAGCTCAGCCTACCCTGCGGGTGGGGCTGGTGTGGTATATGGTACCAAGGATCAAACCAAACTACAGTCCCCTGGGCCTGCCTAAGCATGCTTAAGCAGGCACTTTAGACCACTGTGCTATCTCACCAGCCCAACAATAATATTTTCAAATTGGAGCTATACAGTGGTGTATTTTATATTCTCTATACAATTTGTGAATGCCAGCAATATTCTAGGCACTGAGATATTAGTGTTTTTACCACCAATTGTTATCTGTTTATGAGTTGTATAGTATATATTAATCTTTTACTATTTTTTTATTGGTATATGTTTATAGTACATAATGATTACATTCCTCATTCTGTCTTTTTGCATATTTATATTGTTATCTTTTAAGGAGTCAACAAGCATATTTTGGATTAAACAGACTACAGTATTATCTTATTGAATATTTACACATACTCACAAAATTACCTTGCAAATAATCTGCCAAGTCTCCACCATTGCAATACTGATATACAAAAGAAAAAGTGATTAAAATACAGTGAATCAAGATAAATTCAATACAATTCCAGCAATTTTTTGTTTAAAAGTCACTAGGACTAATACAAATCCAATTATAAAATATATAATAAAAACTTTAATTTTACATACTTTATAAAGTCTAAATTATAAAACTGATTTTATTAACTTTAAATTTCTAATACAGTAAGAATCTACTGTTGATTTTAAAGTACATACTATTTTTTTTCTTGTTTCAGAACTTGTTTGTTTATTTATTTATTTATGGCCAGCACAGCATGTGGTGCCAGGGATCGAACTGCGGTCCCTGCAGCCGCTTAAGCTTTCCTAGGCAGGCACTTTAGACCACTGAGCCATCCTGCCAGGCCCCAAAGTACATACTATTAAGAGGAATTTCAAATAAATGAAATGCAAGCTTATATAATACCTACCTCCATCACCAGAAAGACAGAGTTGGGTAATTCCTAAAAAGCAAACATTGAATATCACTTAGAAAAAATATAAAATGCTGAATTTAAAAATAATTGTAGTTAATAAAAATACACTTGCTCATTACTTGCCAGGTATGATTGTGCATGCCTGTAATTCCAGCACTCAGAAGAATGGGTCAGAAGTGATTTCTGAGGTCAGCCTAGATTAAATAAGTACTGAGTTCAAGGCCAACCTAAACTACATAGTAAAATACTGTCTCAAAAAAACCCAAGAGGGCTAGCCAAATAGCTCAGTAGATTAAAGCACTTGTAAGTAGGCACAGGGGCTGGGTTTTGATCCCTGGGCCTGCCATGCCATCCCCACCCCCGGGGAGCACTGAGATGGCAATTGAGACTGGGTGTGGTGGCATATACCTGTAATCCCAGCTCTTGGGAGGCTCTAAACAGGCAGATCACTATAAGTCCGATATAGTAAGGAGACCCTGAACACCCTGTAGACCCCTCTCATGTATACATACACACATATATATATATATAAACAATTTAAAAAACATATTTCTTATATATTACAAGTATATGTGTGTGTATATATAAATGCATACTTGTTCACTATTAAACCAATAAACTCACAAAATCCATCATAAAGTGAAATTGCCAACAATGATTTAAGCATCTTCTCTTCAAATCATGTTTTATAACACTTGACGTCATCAAGAAGGGGTGTAATTCAGTATTGGGGTGTTGGCCTAGCATGTATAAAACCCCAACTTTGATTCTCTTTTGAAAGAAAAACAAAAAGGAAAAAAATGTTTGATTCTCTTTATGGCATGAATGAATTACTCAATTTTTTATTATGACTGACCCAAAACAATACATAACACAAAAGGCAAGGTATAACTACAACTTATGAACAAAGAAAATTCTTTGATCCTTTTAGAAGTACTTCCATTTTGAAAAGTTTTTGAGCAACATTCCAGGTAGCTGAATATGAGCAATATTCTATTCACTGAGTGACTTACAATCCTTCCTAGCAATACTAAATATATATTCTGATTTCTGGAACACAGAATACAGAGTTGTTTCTTCTAGTTTTTATGTTTATTTGGGGTAAGAGAATTGCTGGCAAAAAGGTGTTTCATCATATGTTAAACCAAGTTATGTTCTAAGATTTTAAGGAACTAATTTGAGGAATTCTACACAATCAAATTTACATAATTCCAGGTCTGCTGCTTGCATAAGTAATTTTAAGACACATCAGTTGACTCTTCAAAGAATTTTTATAATATTAAATTGGGAGGGCTGGGGATATAGCTCCATAGGATAAGCACTTGCCTGGCAAGCTCAAGGGCCTGAGTTCAATCCTGGTTCCTCAAAAATAAATAAATAAATAAATAAATAAATAAATAAATAAATAGGGAGCCAGGTATGGTGGTGTACACTTGTATTCCCAAAACCTATGAGTCTGAGAAAACAGAGTAACAATTCAAGTGCAGCATGGGCTACACATTGAGTTCAATATCCACATGGACTAAATAGAGACCCTGTTTCAAAGGTGTGAAAAAAGTAAAATAAAATGGGCTGCCTCATAGCTCAACTTGCATCAGTGTTCAACTATGACTGAAAATGGTGCTTCCAAGCAACTCTGAGATTTACCAAGATCCTAAATTCAAATATAAGATTCTATGGAAAAATAAAAAAAGAGAGATAGGAGAGAAATGGGGCAGTTTACAGAAGTACACCTCAAAATCAAAAACCAGTAAACCAGTACCAGTCAAGAAAATATTTCCTCTACCCCATAATACAGTAATTATAGAAGTTAAAAATTTCAAAAGAAAGCAATTCCACAAAACAATTCTGTCTGATGAATCTAACTGTAATAACTTGGAGGGCAAGGTTATAACTATATGGGTTCCATCTTTAGCACCATGAGGAGTGGGGGAGGTGGGGGGATTAATCTCAATTTGTTTTTAACTCTTCCAAACACATTTTGTATTTAAGTCATTATTCTAAAAAAAAAAAAAAAATTATAGGGGTTAAGGATGCAGAAAACACAAGGTCCTGAGTTTGACTCCTGGTGCCCCAAAAAATCTATTTATTGTTTATTTATTTATTTTTCTTCTTTTTAGTTGTTTGTTTGTTTTGTAGAACCAGGGTTCAAACTCACAACCTTGCACTTGCTAGTCAGGCACTTGTGTCATGTAGCTATCTCCCCAGCCCCCATTAATCTCAATTTGTAAGGCCTTTTTATCTCATCTTTGTATTAACTCACTCTTCCTGGACTTAGGAAAGTATAAGTTCACCCAGACCAAAAATAAAACATCTGGCTTCCCCATCTCTGCAATAATGAAGAAGACAATATGCTAGCACAAAGTTGTTTCACCATAGCCACCAAGGCGCTGGATACCACAGCTCAAAACCTGACTGTAAAATTATGTCTGTAAGAAATTCAATGATTTAGAATGTTTCACTTATTCTCAAGGACTAGATAAAAAAAAGTGTAAAACATATTGTGCCAAAATTCTTTGATCCCAGAGGTATAGATAAACCCACAAAATGGTTATCCTTTATTTTTTGTTAAAGAAGTAGGAGCTAAGTCCTGCCACTGCAGGATCCCAGCATGAAGAACTTAAAACAGTTTCCAGCCTGCCATCTCTTAACAACAGCCCTCTTAACAAAGCAGGAAGAAGGTAGAGAACAGCCAGTGCCCAACAGGTTAGAAGATCAAGTACTTCCTCTTATCAGAAATAAAAACAAAAAATATATACATAAGAGTTAAATTATCTCTTTTGTGAACCAGTTTTCACTCTGATCAAATCCAGACCAAAACATCATATGATCCCTAAAGTTAGAGAAATTAAATACTGAGAATTTTCAGTAATATTTTCTTTTATCAAGTATAATACAAAAATATTATCTGAAGTTAATATTACTTAACCATGTAAGAGTACCATATTCTAACTACTGCAGACAAAAAAGAGCTAGGAATTCTTAAGTCTCAACCGTTATCAATGATTTGTGCTCATTCAAAAAAGGCTAAATTCCTATTTAGATAATCTCAACTTTGGAGTTATACACACTGCTTAGTTTTTCTTTATTCATTCAATCATCAAATAAATAATGAAGTATTTTTATTTTATTTTTTAAAAGAATTTTTTATTTTATTTATTTATTTTTTTCTAGTTTCAGAACCTTTGTTTGTTTATTCACTCATTTTTATGGCTGGCTCAGCCTGCCCCAAGGGCAGGGCTGGCGCAGCATGTGCTGCCGGGGATCAAACAATGGTCCCTGAAGCTGCCCAAGATTTCCCAAGCAGGCGCTTTAGACCACTGAGCCATCCCGCCGGACCCAAAAGAAGTATTTTTATATCCTTGATTCTCATCCAAACCATCCTGTGTTTGCCCACCTTCAATGCAGGAAAGATCTGTACAGATTCAAGCGTTTTTTTGCACAGCTCCCACCTTTAGGCACCCTCTAGAAAGTACTGTACAGTCTTAACACAAAGTACTTTAAGTAACTTGGAACATGAGTAGTTGTAACAGATAGGACTAACAAAACCAGTCAAGTCACCTATAGACATGTTAAAACCCATGTATTACTGAGGCACCAGAGAAGAACTCTGAAGAGAAGTTATCTGATTGATCTCAAGGGGAGAAGTGAGGCCTATGTAACAGGCTACCAGACCACTAAGAATCTGCCATAGCTACACATACACATTTCTCCTTTCCTGATTCCAGAAATCCTCACCTTCCACTCCTCTCCAGAACTCCCATCAGCAAAATTAACATCACAGGCATTTTATTTTATCATTACCCCACCTGTCTCCTTAATGACATACATTAAAAAAGAAAATCTGAAGGAACCCAGAAATTCACCCACATATACATGGCTGATAGTTTTTGAATTTTTTATACCTTAGTTTATACCTAGTTTTTTATACATTTTCATGTAGCCATCTTGAAATTCCTGATTGGTAATTCAGGCTTTTTACTTATTTTTATTTATTTACTGTTCTCATATTATGGCCAATTCAGCCTTCCCTGGGGGTGGGGCTGGCACCACACATGGTGCCAGGGATAGAACCTCAGTGCCTGCTGTTGCCTAAGCTTGCCTAAGCAGGAGCTTTAGACTGCTGAACCATCTCACCGGCCCAATTCAGGATTTTTAGTACACTTTTCCTCATGGTATTGCATTCTATAACCAATGCTGGTACTTAAAAACTTTTCATTCTGATGGGAAAAAAAAAAAATCTACTCCTAGTATTACTTTAAGAAGAAAAAAAAAAAAAAAAAAAAAAAAAAAAATATATATATATATATATATATATATAGTTACTTTCTCTTAGTTCATTGAGAATAAAAGTTTGCAGTAATATTGTTTATTTATTTTTTTTCAATTCTTTTATTGTTTAAATTTAACAATGGTTATATTACATATTTTCATCATCGGATCAGTTTAGATTAATACATATAGGTATATAAGATTGATCAAACAACTAAACATTAACCTTTCTAAATCCACATTACTTTTTTTTTTCTTTTCCCCCTTTTTTTCTTTGAAAGTTGACATATTGCAT
>PVJA010055945.1:0-10979 GCA_004027025.1 Myocastor coypus
AAATGAGAACTACCATGTTCATTGACTGCTGGAATAAGAATTTTTTTGTTGTCTTTTTTTTTTTTTTTTTTTTTTTTTTTGCGGGACTGGAGTTCGAACTCACTACGTTGCACTTGCCAGGCAGGTACTTGTGTTACAGAGCTATCTCCCCAGCCCCTCTGAATAAGAATTTTTATTCTTATTTTAGCACAGGGTTTACAGGATCTCACTACATGTATCAGACTCACAATGATCCTTCTGTTTTCAGCCTGCCAAGTGCTGGGATTACAGGCGCGTTCCTCCACGCCCAGTCTCAGTCACTGGCTCAGGGCATCCTGGGGACAGGACCAGCATGGCATGTGGAAGATTGAACCCTGGTTCCTGAGCCCACCTAAGCAGGTGCTTTAGTCCACTGAGCTATCTGACCGGCCCCTGAATAAGGATTTTTAAATTGCTCATCATACCTGAACTGATTTACAAATTCAGGACAATACACGTCCACATTCCAATGACAGTCTTCACAGAACTAGGAAAAACGATGCTAAATTCACACTGAAACACAAATGACCCTGAGAAGCTACAGTAAACCTAAGCAAAACAGCAAGGTCTCAAGTTATACTGCAGAGCCACGGTAACAAAAACAATATGGTAAAAAAAAAAAAGAAAAAAAAAAAAAAACAATATGGTGCTGAGCCACAACACACACACAGGCAATGGAACAGAATAGGGGACACAGAAATGAGTCCACCTAAGGCATAAAGAGGAACACCTAAGAACATCTACCTGACTCTGGACAGAGGAGCCAAAAACATGGTGGAGGGAAGATAGCCTCTCATGCAAAATCTCCCAGGCAGGGTATTCATACATAGAAGAATAAAAATAGTGCTCTTTCTGGCATCATGTACAAAAATCCATCCAAAACACCTAGACCAAGGCCCTAGGGGTAAGACTTCTGATAATTGATTGTGTTTTTCTCTATGTTCACCAACTATTTATCAAGAATCCTGAGAAGAGGGGTGGCAGAGATAGCTCAGTAGAATAAGCACTTGCCTGGCAAGTGCAAGGGCCTGAGTTCAATCCCCCGTTCTGAAAAAAAAAAGAAAAGAATACAGAGGAAAATGAACACACCCATATCCTTGTACTTAAACAGGGTTTAGCACATGTAGATGTTAAATATTAATCACTTGATTGCTACATTCACAATCTACATGTCTCCTTTATCCTTTTTTGTACATTTCTTTAATGTATTTATATTTGATGTGGAAATAATGCCACTAGAAAAGACCAAAAGAGAGGTGAGCGCTGAGTGCTGGGAATGTGGCTCACAGCACTTGCTTAGTGTATTTGAAGCTTTTGCTCTATCTGCAGCACTATCAAAAGGAAGAAGAGAAAGGGAGAGAGGGAGAGGTAAGGAGAAAAAGGTAGAGGGGGAGAAAGAGAGAAAAAAGGAAGAGGGAGAGGGAGATGGGAAAGATACTCTGAAGAGTCCTGATCTCTAGGACCTGTGAATATGGCACCTCCCATGGCAAAAGGAACTTTTCAGATAAGTTTTTTTTTTTTTTTTTTCAGATGAGATTACTGTAAGGACCATGAAATGGACAGATTATCCTGGATTATCTGGGTTGGCACAGTGTAATCATCACAGGGTCCCTAAAAATGAAGCAGGGAAAAAAGAGGAGGTCAGAGTCATTTAATATGAAAACTCTACCTGTTGTTCCTGGCTCTGATGATTTAAGAGGGGCCATGAGCCAAGAAATGCGGGCTATCTCTGGCGCTGGAAAAAAGTAAGGAACTGGATTCTCCCCTTGAACCTGCAGAAAGAAGGATGGCCTGTAAAGGCCTGGATTGCTGATCTTCACAGGATATGAAATGTAGCAAGAGGACCAGGGATGTAGCTCAGAGGTAGAACGCCTGTCTAGCTTGAGGGATTTGAGCCCTAGAATCTTAAATATTCAAAGGGAGGGAAGGGGGGGAATATATTAAGTATTGAACTTATTGTTTTATGTCACTAAGCCTATGACAATCTATTACAGTAAGAATGGAAGACTAATATAGGGGACCTTAAAAATTAATGGTTTATTGAACTTTATAGGATGTGCCATTATTTTGAAAGATTTAGGGTTGATAAACAGCTGTAAGTAATATCAAGCTAGAATGACAAAACCACTTCTATGAGATACATCTTAGAGTTATTTTTCACTTACATGATATAAGTTTAAAGCTCTAAATTTCATTATTTAAGCTGTTGCTGAATGTGTCTATTGCTATTATTTTCAGAATACTCCCCATATCCTTACTTATGTTGTCTCAGATGTGCCAGATACCCAACACTAAGATCGTAATTGTCACTACAGTGTAAGAAAAAAAGACCAGTATTATCAGTTTTGCATGTTGTTATCTTCACAGGAGCTGCATCATTGTTGAAGAAAAAAATGACATAAAAAGCAACACCTGAAGGATGTGTATTTTAGGGCTGCCCAGATACCTCAGCAGATTAAAGCACCCACTTAGACAGACACAGCAGCTGGAGGTTTGATCCCCAGCCTGCCTTGCCAGCCCTGTGTGCTGAGATGACAATTGAGACTAGGGGTGGCAGCACACATCTGTAATCTCAGCACTTGGGAGGCTGAAAACAGAAGGATCACTATGAGTCTAATTTGTGTAGGAGACCCTGTAGACACCCTTAAAAAAAAAAAAAAATAGTTGTTCATTTTAGCTGTATGTTCAAAATTATGTGAAAGCCAAAAATTCAGATAAAATGAAGACAACTTATGGTGCAATTTCAATCTAAGACCTTAGTCACTTGAAAGTTTGCAAAACGGTACCAGGATAAAGCAGAAAACATGAATTCTAATAGAATGACAAAAATTCTAACATGATTAAATGATCAGATTTTAATGCAACCAGATGAAAGAAGTTCTACAATTTTCTTTCCATTTGAAAGGTAAGGAATCAGGGCCTGGCAGGATGGCTCAGTGGTCTAAAATGCCTGCTTAGGAAAGCTTAGGCAGCTGCAAGGACCGCGGTTCAATCCCGGGCACCACATGCTGTGCCAGCCCTGCCCTCAGGATAGGCTGAACCAGCCATAGAAAAAAATAAATAAACAAAAGTTCTGAAACATGAAAGGTAAGGAAACATCTCAATGATTCTTTGCCTCAGAAGGCACACAGTGCTAAGTCTCCAGACGTTCCTGGGCTGTAGACAGAGCTGCCACCATGTTCTAAGGCCATAAGCCTCCCCTTGATGCTGGTTCTGGCCAAGAGGTGAACTCAGAATAAATCCTCCATCTAGGCCAGGCCCCGTGGCTTGTGCCTGTCACCTCAGTTACCCAGGATGCTGAGGCAGGATGGCAAGTTAGAAGCCAGCCAGACTCTATCTCAAAATCAAATTTAAAAAGAAGGGTGCAGTCAGCCCTAGAGTACTTGCTTAGCATTGTTAAGCCATGGTTTCAACCTCAGCATTAGACAGAAAGGAAGAGCCAGGCGTGTGGCACATGCTTGTAATCCTAGCATACTTACTTTTTGAACCCAAGCGATGAATTTCCTCAACTAGGAGGTTAACTTCATGATCCACATTCATTATCACCTGAAAGACAACAAGGGAATCTCTATTACTGCCATTTCTACATTTCATCTAACACGTATGAATCCAAGGGTCATTTTCTTTTTCCTTAATATAGCATTTGCCACTACCACTTATGCACTCATCCTCCTGCAAACGCCTTTGTGATGCAGATGGCACTACAATGCCCCTTATTCATCCCCCTGCACATGTATTGGGAGAAGGCAGTACTTATATCTGACCCCTGATGTTCTACATGGGTCATCTTCACAGTGTTCCCAAAAACCACAAAAGGTCTATGACACAGGATCCACACTTAAGAGCCAAGAAAGGCCTAGAAGCAACAACGTGTGACAGATACTCTCTGAGTGGGGTCCCAGGCACTGTGGGGGCCACAGACAGCTTAATGCAGGTGACACTAGAGGAGTGGGTCACCAGTGGAAACAGAAAAGGGTGTTCCCACACGTGGAAAGTACATATTCAAAATTATGGTAGCTAAAGAGGAAAAAACCTAACATCCTTGAGGCAGTTCTGAATGAGGTTCTTAAGATAAAGTGATAAACTCCCTGTTCTTTACAAGCCTGCAGCCCAGTGGTGGAGGAGGGCAGATTCAAGAGCAACTTTATTACCCTTGGGTCATTCAGTGATCACTTCCGGGTCAGAATGAAGAACAGCAGTGAAGGGTAGGAAGGAGCCCAAGACAGGAGAGAAGCTGAGGTTTATCTTGCTTACTAGATCCACCACCAGCTGGGTTCCATGTACAGAGGAAGCATCCACTCTACCCCGTCAGACTCCAGGCTACAGCTACAAAGGATATCTTTGCATTCCTCCAATGCCACCTGTCACCTCCAGTCTCACCCATATGTTTCTTTGGCCCAGACTGGCTATTCCACATTCTCAAGGATAACTCACAAATCTAGAACCTTCTCCAGGAAGCCTTCCCTAAAGCCTAGTACTCAGAGAACTCCCCACCATAGTTCCATCAACTGTGAGCAAGTTCCAGTTCAATGTAACCTGTTGGAATAACCCACACTAAAAAGGAAGCCTCCCTCTGCAGGGAGCTCCAGGCAATCACACTGGGCACCAAGAGCAGAGGTGCAGCAAATCCTGGTCCGTGGACTGTCAAACAAATGGATGAGAGAGGAGGGAGTCACACCTGTAGGAGCATAGGACAAGTAAGTGCAACAGGACAGAATATGTATCAGTTCAACCTGTTTCTCTCTTTTCCTTTGCTTTAGACACCATCCTGCTAAACTGTTTGCAGTCCTCCTGTATCAGCCTCCAGTGTAGATGGGATTATAGACATGTGCCACCGCACCACGCAATCTGTTTTCAAATCGTACATCTTCCAAATTAAATAAGGGACTAAAAAAGCAGAGCCACAAATATGGTTTCCTTTAAAGCAACAATTTGGAAGAAACAACTTTGCCCAGATGGATAATAACCAATTCCTGGTAGCTTTAAAAAACAAGAGTGACATCTATGACTGTTACACCACCTGTTTAAATGATAATGATAGGGACACCAGACTTTCCCTCCACTAATAATTAAAAGTGCTACTACCATCTGCTAAGTTGTCTGTGTGAGTATAAAGAATTTGTACTGTGATAAAATATGAAATCTTCAATTAAGTACACCTACACGAAACACCAAAAAGCATAATGTTCAAATACTGGGGATTTTATGTTAATAAAATCAAACCTATAACAACATATGCAATTCAAGATATAGTTTCTAAAAGAGATATTAAAACCTAAAATATACACAGAGAACACAGCCCCCCGGCTGAAGGCCTGAACATATGCCTTGAGAAAACGTAATGGTAGCGAAATGTCTGTTCACATTGGAGCAGTGCACAGCTGGTGTTTTGGCCCGCCCAGCACCCACTCCCCACTCTGGCAGGACCCATCCAACTTTTACTTGGTTAGAGCAAGGTACTTCCTTATTTTAAACCCATGTATTGGGTAGAGCCTCCCACTAGCTGCAGTCATAGGTCAGGGGCCAGAATGACTGGCTTGAGGCATTAGGTAGGGGATTCCTTCTAGAATAAACAAATTGAATAGTCTTAGTTATGATACACTCTTGGGTAGGACTGATAGATGCAATATGAAGGCAGATCTGGATTGACAGCCCAAGCCTGTTGTCCCAGCTTCTTGGCTGAGGCATGAGGATTGCAGGCACAAAGCTACCTCAGGCAATTCAGTGAGATCCTACCTTTAAAAAAGGGATAGGGGGCCAAGAAGATGGTTCAGCCTCTCCTGGCAAGTGTAAGGACCCGGGTTCCATCTCCAGTACATATTGTGTCAGCCCCACCTCAAGCCGGCCACAGACACTGGCTGTGGTGGTGGCACTCCTATAATCCCAGCACTGGGGAAACTGAGACAGGAGGATCACTCTGAGTCCAAGCTGGGTAGCAAGACCCTGTACCAAGTAAATAAATAAATTTAAAAATATAAATAAAAGATGTAGGGGGAGGGAACTGAAAATGTAGACCAGCAGTCTCTGGATTTAATCTTCAGTATAAAAAAAGAAAACATAGGATTTGGGAATAAAAACATTCCCTAACAACCAAAACTGCTTAACAATGACCGTAGCATGAACCACAGGAACATTAATGCAGATATGGTTAAGGACCTGAGTGATAAGGAAGAAATCAGCCTGTACTGGACAGGAGGGAAAAATTAAGGATCTCTCCAATTCTCAGATTTCGATTTAGCCATCCAGAAAATGACCCTTTCACCATCTCCCAGCTCCTTCCACCCACCCCAGCAGGCACTTGAGACCCCAATCCAAGAGCAAATTCCTCTGTATGCATAGTATACAGACCTCCATTATATACAGAAGGCTTATGCTCATCCAGTTTTAGAAAGGGAAGACCACCAATTCTTTCATAATTGATTTTTTTTTTTTTTTACTACTGAGCTATCTCCCAGCCCCCCTATAATTGGTTCTTTATCTAGGTTAATTTGCATAGTTTTAACTACCTTGCAAAGGACATAGTATATATATCCCATTTTATGGATAATGAATGGTCTCACTAAGGCTAACGCCCCCAAATTAAGTGCTGTTTCTAACACATCACATGAGCTCTTCCTCTCCCTCTCCTGCAATTACTGTAATATTGTACTTGTATGAAATAGCACATGCTGAGTTCTGACTAAGGCAGGTCATGTACAAAGTGAGAAAGGCTCCCTACCCAGCCCCTCCCCCCAAGGAGAAAAATAACAGGCTCAGATAATACCCCTAGCATGCATAATTTGGCACATTTATTTCATTGTGTCAGGGGGCACAAAGAAGAAACATGTTCATTGTTTCAAGGTCCTTGGAAGGCCCACGGCATTCCACAAAGCCGAGTGAGCAAAGACGAACAATGAGAGTCGCTGAGCAAAGGGAGCCTGAGGGGGCGAAGGCGCTGTCAGTGAGAGGCTGGCCAAGAAGAAAGGAAAGCAGCTAAAAAGAAGGTGACAGCAGATGGTAGTCGGGCCTCGAGTCACAGAATTTATTAGTTTTTGAGCGTGGGACTCACAAAGAAAGCAGAATGCAGGAGGGCTACAGCATATGCGGAAGGGCCCTATCAATATGCACTTGGGAGCGTAAGGACATTCTTATTATAGTTATTTTTTTTGTTTTAAGTTTTCAGGCAAAGCACGGAGATTTTCTAGCTAGCGCAGTGGGAATCAAAAGCCAACTTTACACCCAGGAGGAAACTCTCCCAGAGCCCCACCCCGCCCCTCCGCACAACCCCGAGCAGCTGGCACAGGTCAAAAGATGACTGGGTTCCTTCCTCCCTCTCCAGGGCGCACACATTCCATATTTGGTAATCGCTCATGCAAGTTTGGGATCCTGCCAAGTGAGGGTCCCCAAGCCTCTCCTCTACAGGCCCATGGCACGATCAGTCGTCTCTGGTGCCACTGCAAAGTTAAGAAGCATGCAGCTCGCCCCGTTCTGGGGCAGCACCCCGCGCTCGCGAGCCGGGCTGCATTCCGGAAGCCTTTGTCTCAGGGGACTCCGAGGCCAGCGCACCCGCCCGCGCACCCCACGACCCGGAGCCTCCAGAGAGCCGGCGCCGGGAGCGCAGGGCGAGAGTGGATCCTGCCGGGGTTTCGGGGTCGCTCGCGTAGGCTCACTGACCTACACCTGCGCGCGGGGAGCCGCACCCACCTCTAGCACTGCAGGAGGTGCTGCCCTGCGGCCACCAAATTTTTCGGGGACAGCCGCTCCCTCGCCTCTAGCCCTTGCCCTCCCAGCTCTGCAGATCTGGACGCCGAGGGGGCGGCAAAAGCAAAACCCACACGCGGCACAGCGGTGAAAATCGATCGTTGCCCCAGTGCTCGCTTTCCCCGGCCGCCCCCGGCCCGCAGAACGTCACGTGGGCTGAGTGCGGAAGTCTGCGGAGAGGTGGGGCGTGGGAAGAGCGCGGCTACCGGTCCTCCGGGGCGTCCCAGCCCCGCCACCTGGTCCCTTACCCGCGCCCGCCTCCCGGTTCCTGGGTGCCCATCTGCAGGCACCGAGGTCCCTCTGCTCGACCTCCGCGGGGCACTCGCGTCCCTTCCCTTCTTCCTGCCTTACCACCCGGAGGACTTTACCTCTTGGCCTCTTTTTCCAGTACAGTGGAGAACTGGTGCTGCGTCGGTTCAGCCCCGGGCGTCAGCTGCGCACTGGGAAGGCAGAGGCTGAAGAAGGAAGTGGCCGAGGCAAAGATAAAGGCTGCCGCGGAGGAGGAGGAGGAGGAAGGGGGGGGGGAGGAGCAAAGTCAGGAGAAAGTAAGAGTTTCGGCGCTTGGGAAAAGAGCCGCCCACTCTCCCGGGAGCAGCCTGCGAGTTAGGGGCTCTGGGGAGGAGACACCGGCAGAGGGCAGGCTGCAGGCAGGTGCCCAGGGCCTGGCTTCTAGGAATGCGGTCCCCGAGCCTCGGTGACCGGATGCCTTTCCTACCCCCACGGAGCCCTCGTCCACAGCGCCCTGCAGCAAATCCTGGTCAGCAACTTCTTGCTAGGATCTTTCTTCCCCAAACAAGACCGCGACCCCAGTGGCAGTCTGATTTGTAAAACAAAACGCGTTCTTGAAGGCCCGCGGGTTCTACTGCATAGACAAAAAGCTAGCTAGCTCTTGATCCTGGGTCAGCACAGATTTTATGTCTTCATCATTGGCTGTATATAAGTTTATTCATACTCACTTTTTAAAAAGTCATGCAGGGAGGGGATGTCCTTTCTGCATCGAGTTTTGAGGAAAAGTAAGGACCCAACCATTCATAGAGCATAGATTGCACAAATAAGTACCCCACGCCCACAGCCCAGGGGATTGGATCAAGAGTGAATACACAACCGGTTGCGTGCCATACATAAATTAGCTGTCGAGGAGACCTGGAACCAGCACTTCTAACTGCACACGGTGATGATTAGCGATTATCTCATAACTGTCTGATGAAACTGATACTTAGTAAGCTAAAGTCACCCTTTGAAAATAGAAGCTGGGAATGGCGAGAAGGAGCCATCTGGTAGAAAGGTTGACTTTGAGAAATGACTAGAGGTAAGGGGCCAAAAATGGGCTTCCACTGGACTTCTCTGGAGAAGAAGAAATCAGGAAATGTATGGTTGGAGTGGCAGAGATGGAAAAGCAGAAGAGCCGCAGGGACCCTGACAGACAGGGCCAGGGGACAGACAGAGCCACAAAAGCCTGCCTCCCAGGCGTGTGCGTATCCAGGTCTAGAGGGATGCATGGGATCCATCTACTTCCCAGGCTGGTCCAGTTACCCTTGTAGAGTCAACCCCTGTCCTGGGTAGGACTCTGAGTCTCTTCTGTCATCTTCCACAGTTGGGAGGTAGTTGGCCAACTCTCCTGTTGGATGCAGTTTAAGGTGATTTTAACATCCTGAGACCTATTTCTTCCTCCTAAGTGAGACGTTGCACTTTATCTGTACCTTATCTTTTAAAAGACAAAGTGGAAAAGCTATAATTTTTAAAAGTACTGTATTTATCAATTCCCTAAGCAAGGCCTACCTTTCTGCCTGAGTCAAGGATCTCAGTTTGTCAGTCATACACTATCCAGTGAATGACACACTGTAACATGTCATTTCTATCATGACTAATTAGTGTCTCCCAGTGCTCTGGCAGTCAGGAAAAAAAATTAAATACATTACCTAAACAAAAGTCCCTGTAACGCCAGGCCTGGTGGCCCACACTTGTAATCCCAGCACTGAGGAGGCTAAGGCCAGAGACTGGAGACCAGCCTGGGCTACAAAGTGAGCTCAAGGCCAGCCTGAAATGCATAGTGAAGCCATATCTTAAAAAGACAAGGAAAGGAAAGGAAAGGCTGGCCAGATAGCTTAGAAGATTAAAGCACCTACTTAGGCAGAGTGTATTGGCCAGGGTTTGATCCCCGGTGTGCCATACCGTTCTGGCCTCACCCCTGGAGCTCACCGAGATGGCAACTGAGACTGGGCATGGTGTCCCCCCTCTCCTGTAATCTCGGCGCTTGGGAGGCTGAAGACAGGAGAATCACTACAAATCTGATCTGTGTAGGGAAACCTTATAACAAATACACAAATGAGAAAAAAAGAGGAGGAATGAAAGATTATTAGAATTATTCAAAGGTAAATCTGAAAACAAATAAAATATTTTAGCTGAAACATTCAATGAATAAAATGGTTGATATGCCCACTGTAGGATTATGCAGTATTTCATTACTGCTCCATTAATTAATTAATTCATCAAATACATATTGAGAACAACTATATGTCCACTCCCATATGTCTCTTTCTCAAAGTGTGCCAAAGACTAAAACCTTCCCATATAACAAAGAACCATACTTTGTTAAATAATGGAGGTCCTTCTAGCCTGACTTATAACATAATACATACTATGAGAATTTCTAGAACTTTAAGATATTTTCTTTATTTTTCTTTCCTTTATGTCTTGCTTTATTATTTCTTCTTTTCTTCTCACTCCCAAATCAGAAACTATATTTTCAAAAAAAAAAAAAATCTCTTTTGTTGTCAGAAATAAGCCATATTGTACTAGCACCAGTAACTGGATTATTTTGAACAAGTGAAACAGAAATTGTCATGGATATCCAAGGATAATAAACAAAATATATACAAGTGATTTGGGGCTTAGAATGGAAAAATTAGCACTGAAGGACAAATAATAGCAACTCTGTAAATTTGCTTTGTCCACTGAGTAGCTACTAGCCCCATATATATGCTGTCATTTACTGTTAGATTAACTGGAATAGAACCATATTGAATATTAATATCCTTAGTCACAGTAACCACATTTCAAATGCTCAACTGTGATAATTAATTAATGGCTACTATAGTTAGTATCACAGTTTTTAAAATTATTTTATCTTCTTTTGCTTTGTTTGTGGTACTAAGGGTTGCACTGAGGACCTTTACACTGAGCTATACCCACAACTCATTTTTATTTTTATTTTGTTAAGA